>JAQZBX010078772.1:0-14073 GCA_029593785.1 Cabassous unicinctus
TTTTGAGATAGTTATTTTGATGGTGTTAAAATTATAAAGTAATAAGAGAAGAAATTATACTTTGAAAATAATTATCTCTTTATAGGGACAGGTGATATGAGCCTCCATTTAGCCAAATCTTCTTTAATACAATCCTTCAAACCCTTCAGTGAATGTTTGTAGTTTCATGTTCTTTTCTTATTAGACTATTACAAAGAGATGTTAATGTTCTCTATTATATATATATATATATATATTTTTGCGGGGAGATCAATTTATTTTTTTTTTTTTTGTTTTTCACAGGTATAATTGTGGAAGGGCTATTTGACAAATTTCAGCATAAACTCCAAACTCTACAGATGTCTTCAACAAAAAAGCCGTTTACTCTAGGCCCTTTTAATGCAAGTGAAGTGTCATACTGCATCACAAATGAGAGAGGTGCAGTTAACAGATTTAGGGACATAATATTAAAGTAATAAGGTGTTTTATTCCCACTGCTCTTTAGCTATAAATAACATAATACAAACATACTTTAATGACTATCACAACCACCAGTAAATCAATTTGCAGGACAAAAGTCCACAAGCCTACCAATTTAAAAGGCTGAAAATAATAAAACCGTATAAAACTCAGTGTTTTTATCCTTTAGTTAACAATCTCAGATTCAGATTTCTTTGATCACAATTTTACAAGGTGTGTAGGGGCATTGGGAGAGTAAGAGACATGGGGGAAATTGGTAGTGCAGCTGAGTTGCAGAGCAGGGATAGTAGTTCAAATTAGTCATTACCCAGATTAAGACAGTGTTTGGTAGTGTATTGTAAAGGATATTAAGTATGGATAATTCATCAGCTCCAAACACCATTTAATGAGTGTTATCAGTGGGTTTAAAAATAAGCAGAGATGGGTAAGGTGAAGCAAAGTGAAAGAAGGAAAATGAAAAATGTTGGGGAATGTGTAAAGGCCATCCAAAAAACTACTTTAGTTTTCACTCAGAAAGTGCTCTTCCCATAAGCTTCCTGTTCCTGGATTATCAAACACCAAGTTTAGAACACAATTTGTGTAGGCATTATATTTCACTAATTTGACTTAGAAAGAATACATGTCTGATTTAGTAAAAAGTATCAAGTAATATTCAGAGGTATAGCTTTGTTATTACATCGAGTAAAAAGAGCAATAATGCCAACTATTGGAATAATAACAAGCTGAGGTCCTGCCAGGCCTATCTTGAAGAATAGTTATTATCTATTTTTATGTCAGCAGCATGAGATTATTGAAGAACTTGTAAACAGACCACAAACATGCTCCTTCCAATTCATCAAAACAATCCAACAATCCTTAATACCTCAACTTGCCAAGACTAATTGTTCTAGTCAGATGTAGCTCTCAAAAATGAAATTTCTCAAGTGTTATCAAATTAGGAGTTATGGGACATGAAACAAATAAGGCATTTATTTCAGATATTAGCCTGTTTTCATAAAGTATTTATCTCCAACTTCAGTTTACTCTGACATTCCATTATAATAAATAATAATTAAAATTAGCCATTTCCCATAATTCTCAACTCATAAAACTGGAAATTCAAGCTCATTTAATCAGAATCTTCATCAAGCAATGGTAAAACAGGTTAAAAGTATGTCTTCAACTAACTGAGCTTTGAAGCAGAACAAAAAATTGAAAAATTAAAACCTCTTTACTCTAATGGAAGCTAAGCAATTATGTCTGGGAATACTTAGTGACAGGTCTTGCCCAATGGAAAATCTTGAGATTTGAACACTGTGACTTTATAGAAGGCAGGTTGGTTTAATGAAGAAATTTTATCTTTAATAAAGAGATAATCAATATTTTGTTTTGGGCACTTACTCAGCATTTCACAGTTCCTCAACAGATTTTGAGGTAGGTAAATTTTAACATCATATATTACAAACTAAAACTCAGTCAGAGGTTATGTCATCTATTCCAAAACACAACAGGAGTCCTATCATGATCAGGAATAACATGGTCTCTCCAATCTTTCAGAATAATCTTCTAGAATATGTGAATTTAAAGAAGAGATGTTGTAAAAATTCATAAAAACTGACTAGATATTATAGAACTTCTACTTTGGGATATTTTGTAATTCTTAAATTGCTTCTACAATGATTATAAATATTTTATGATAATCTACTTGCTCCCATTATAAATATGTTTACATATTAGTGACACTTAAAATGATAAATGAGCACATTACTGATTTTGTTCTGTTTATCTGCCTTGGGGATGGTGGTGGAGCAGGAAGATAATCATTGAGCTTTCCTCAGAGTGATAGGCAGTCTTTAAATGCAGGTGTTCTGCTCAAGGCACCATCTACTATGATTTGGGGTTATAGGAAAGCAAGTATACAAATGGAGCCAAGAAAGGATGCCTGAATCCAAAAGACAGTAGGCTCTGTGCAATTTAAGGGTGAGGAGAAAAATAATATCATCTCCATCTACTGATGCTCATTATCATGCAACATGCATTACAGCAACTTATGGGAAGAGCTCCTCAAAGGGTGGTAAATATGCCCCAATTAAAGTTCTTGCTAAATAGATTTTTCTTAAAGTGACATCTATAGAACCAAAATATCTAATTAAATATTTTAATATGGATATGCCCTACCCATTATGTAAATTACTCTAACTGTGGCAAGCCTAATTCACTTAGCTCACCATACGACTTCATTCAGCTCATCCTGACATAGGTTCCTGGGCCAGCTTCCTCAAGTATTTGTTTTATCATAAAGTTCTTTTTATTTAAACAATTGTCAAATATTAATTATAATACAGGATTGAGGATAGTTAATTAACTAAGAAATTATAAGAAAACACCATTATTAGCTATAAAATACAGCATTCAGCAGAGAAAATGTAAACAGTAAGAACATAGGTGCCTATGCTTCTAAATAAATACAACAGCCCAGCTCCATTGAGTCAAAGAAGAAAAAAGCAAGGGATAAGGGCACGGGACAGAGTATTGAAGACTTTCTTTCTAGCATCCTCAAAGCTGACTGTGGAAGTAAAATTTTCTACATTTAAAAAGGTTATATAAATTATATGAGTTATAATTTTCATAAAAGTCAGAATTAAATGTTCTGCATAAGAAAAAAGATATGCCTAAGCAACATATCATATTTGCACAAGGCCACCAAATGTCATGGATATTCATAGCAAATGAAAAAGATCTAAAGCCTATGGCAGACTGAACAAAGATTTCATTTTGGTGTTCTGTAAGCCCAAGATTGTAAGCTATTCTTACTATACAAAATCTCTACTGACATACAAAGTTTTATAGGAACTCTTGTGCTTCTAGTTGGCACATCTACTTTTTAAAGTGTGGAATTTATTCTGATGTTTGTGCGAGGTGGTACAAAACTATCCTATTTAGAAAAATGGTACAAATATAAATTCCATAGTTGATTCACATGCACATTCCATTCATATCTTCAACAACAAAAAGTGTTCTAACACTACAGAACTGAATAAGAATACTAGCTTCAACAGCAGTTCTTAAGCACTAGAGTCACATAAGTTACAGCAGAAGGGGCAAATACTGCCCAAGTAAAATTCTGTTATAAAAGCTGAAACAGGTTTAAGGCCATTTAAGTTCAAGCACAGAGATACAAGTCTTTCAGAGTCCCATCTATTTGTTTGGGTTTGAAATATCTGATCTTTCTCCCATCTTAATGGTCTTAAACTTCTGATTTACAAAACCCAAAAGAAAACACAGTCTAGGTTTTAAGAATAATATACAGGGCTATAATTAAATTAAGTAAGGAAAATTCAAAACATTAAAATTGTAAAACTTGTTACTTGTTGGAACCAGTCACTACACTAGGAGTTATATAATATATGCAATTATTTTCAAGTATATTAGTTTATGTTGCTTTAACTTGTCCTTTTCACCAGTACACTGTTAAACTAAATAAATCTTTACACTTGTATAATCCCTTACAGTAGCAGCACATATCACAAAGCTGTCAGTATCAAATGACTCAGTGATTGAAAGTAAAAAAAAAAAGGAAAGCCAAGAAGTAACTTATTAAGGAGAAATATTGGGAGTTAGAAGTCATGCAGTTCAGCTCTTCTAATCAGCCAACCAACTTGCTAGAAAATAGGGATGGTTTCCCCTGAGGAAGATGCTGTGGAGTGGAAATGTGATCACCAGTGACCCCCTCTTACCCGGGCTGCACTAGGAAGTTACTTGTTCATTTTTGCTCTAGCCATATAGGACTCAGCAGAATCAAAATATTTTTGCCCTTTCGGTAATCATTTTTTTAAAAGAAATCTGAAACTCCAAGCTTTTGCCCAGTTGAGGATACCTTGCTTTTAATTTGGCTTCTTCAGGTTTCTCTGGACGAGTTACTTTATCTTACATTTCCTTCTGCTCCTCCACAGAAGCTGCCTCGGGGATTCCGTGGTCACAGTGCTCCATCCTCCTAATGCAGCTTCTCCAGCTCTGCTATGCCACAGCAAATATGGTCGGTTGAGAGAGATTCCCCAAGAACAGCATTCTTTAAGGAAAGATAGGAAATACCTACCACCAGTTATGGAGACTTGGGTAGAGAGTGATAACTAGTAGGAAAAAAAAATAGGGGGCATCATGTAAACTCTGTGAAATTAGCATGTTTAAAATGAATTGTTTTTTTTTTTAAATCCATATTGCTTTTTTGTAAAACATAAACAAATGAATTAATGTTTAAACACCAGGAAAAGACAAAATGTTTCAATAAATAAAACAGTAATACAGGGACTGCTTCTCACCAAAAATATCTGAAATTAAAAAGGAAGAAGAATGTGCAATTGTTCTCTTTCTGTTTTCTCTCTGCCTTTCACTCAGGACAGAAGAATTGGAACCAATGCAAATTGAGCCATCAAAATAATCACATGATTCACTTACACATCATCATTAAACAAGTTACTTAATTTGTTTGATTTTTCCACTGAGAGAAGTTTCACCTTTATAGACTAAATGAGCCTGCAGAGTCATGGTCTAAGGTAGTTCCTATTTCTGTTTCTTCACTTATTATAAGTATAGCAAAATAAAATCTCAAGGGGAATGAAAAAATGTCTAATCAGACAAGAGTGACACAATTCATCCTCAGGGGCTTCTCAGATACCCTGGAATTGAAATTTGCAGTCATCTTATTTTTCTTGTTTGACTACCTGTTTTGCCTCCTGGGAAACGTTTCCATCATCATAGCTGTGATCAAGGAAAGCCGTCTCCACTCTCCTATGTATTTCTTCCTGAAAAACTTGTCTTTTCTGGATATGTGCTATACCTCTGTCACCATCCCCAAGGTCCTGGTGGCCTCCCTCTTGGGCTCTGGTGTCATATCCTACCTGGCATGTGTAGCTCAGCTTTATATGCTTATTACACTTGGTTCTACTGAATGTTTTCTGCTCACAGCCATGGCCTATGATGGGTGCCTGGCCATTTACAGTCCCCTGCTCGCTGCTCTGAACTGGTCTATCATGGCCTGGGTCGCTGGGGCCATATACTCAGCCTTCCACACAGACAATACCTTCTCCCTTCCCTTTTGCAGGCCCAATGTATTGAACATTTCTTCTGTGACATTCATCCTGTCATGAGACTTCCTGCACTGCTTTCCACGTCAATGAGGAAGTGGTCTTTGCTGTTAGGAGCTGCATCGTCAAGAGCTACTTTCCCTTAAAATTATATCCTATGCCTGCATCATCTCCACAATTGCTGAGATTTCCTCTGTGGATGGTAGGTAGAAAGCATTCTCCACCTGTTCCTTCCATCTAACTACAGTTATTTTGTTCTATGGTACTGGAAGTTTTGTATACTTGAGACCTGCCTCCCAATACTCCCCAACCCAGGGTCGCCTGGCCTCCATTTTTTACACCATTGTCACACCTACCTTGAACCCTGTTATCTATTGTCTGAGGAACAAAGACATGAAAGGTGCTCTGCAGAAACTGTATGGTTGAAGCAAACATTAAGTATTAGAGAGTTAAAACTTGTGGACTCCTCAGAAGTTCAATTACTCTTATTGGACTGAAGCCTCACTTCATTACTCATCATCCCTTTGTCCTCTGATATTTTACACTGGTGACCAGGCCAATTGCAGGTTATCTCCCCATGTCACTGCATTGTTGCTTCTCTTCCCTTTCTAAACAATTCTTCTCCCTAATGCTGAATCGTCTCCTCTAACTTAGCAACATGCAAATATTGATATTTCTTTATATTCTACCTTAATATTGTGCTTTTGAAAAAAATATCCTTCTTTTACCTAGTATATCTGGGAGAATTCATATCACTTCTTAGCTTTAATTATTACTCTCAAATCTTTATCATCATTCTCATGTAATGACTCCCAGTCTTGTATTTTCAACTTTCTCTTCACCATATTTATGCAAATATGCAATAAAGCACTTCATTTTTCACACATCAAAAAAATATACTTATAACTTTTCCTCAATCACTAAACTGCCTTGTTGTTGCTACTTCATTTGTTCAGGCAGTACCATTTGATTGTCCAATTTATTAGGCTAAACTATTTTTTAAGGTTTTCATTTCAACTTTGTTCTTTATTCTTCTAAATATACATCATCTATAAATTCTCTTTTTTCTTCAGAAATATAACAGCAATCTCATATATGAAATCTTTTCTCAGTGCAGAATTCTTTATCTCTTTTCTGGAATCAACTATTATGATTTACTTCAGTGCTTTTCAACAATAATTGATTTCTCATTAAAGTAGTATTTTTTTTTTATCTAAACAACAGTGAATATGCTAATCTTCCAATTAGGACCAATCAAAGTGTACATTAATGTGGCAAAGTGGTCTTAGTGCTGAGCACAAGTCTCTCCTCCTCTCACATCACCATTTTTTCTGATGGAAACCCTTCTATAAATACTTCAGAATCCCTGGTGAATAATTCAAATTCTATTCTGCCTCACCTTCTGGCTAGTCCTCCTCTTCAAAGCTTTGCCAACAGAGGTAAAGGTTATATATCTAAAATGTGGATCAACACATTCCCTGAAAGAAATAAAGTCCTTCAATCACTTCTGCCACTTCTGTGATGTAAAAACTATGTTTGTGACATGATTTGTATTACCTTTCCTCATATAAAACTCATTTGCATTTATCCTCACCTTCATCCACAATCTCAACTCATTATATCTCAAGACATGAAGGACTATTTCTTTATTTTCCTACTTTACAGTAAGCACTACTTGGAAAACCCCTCCATATTTTCTATAAAATTCAAATTCCACTTTCTCTGTGTCATGAAAATTATTTTCTGTGATAATTAGCAGATCATTACTTGGACATACAGTTCTTTAAAGGTTCTCCAAAATGTGACATACTTTGCTGCTTTGTTGTTGTTCATTTTATATTAATGCCTTCCAGTAGACAACAAGAACCCCAGGGCTAGATATCATGCTTCTACTTCATTTATTTCCATGTTATGAATCTTTTCCTCTCATATATTTCATGCAGAAATATATGTTTACAAAGTATTTTCAGATCAGGGGGACAAGTCGCTAGATAGTGGCAGAGTAAGGTGCTCCTAGAATCAGCTCCTGCTACAAGGCAGTAAGTAATCACCCAGAGCTAACTAAAGGACTTGTTTGGGGGCTCCAAGAGACCAGAAGTGCATCCTGCAGCATCCTTGAAAGAGTAGAAGGAAGAAAATGCCCATCTGCAGAGAAGATTCGTAAATAGACCACTCCCCTGCCAAGGAGGGCAGTGCCCATCCTTCACTGGAGGCACAAGCCGACTTGGGAGCTGTTATATGGCTGGAATTGGAAGCTCCACTTCCCAAAAATGGGGAAGGAAGAGACAGTTGAGCACCAACTTCAGCTATTGATTAGTAAATTCAGCAGGCTAAAGTATAATCCTAAGAACAGCTAAAGTTTGAACGTGCCCAAGTCAGAAAGAGTCTGGTAACCACCAACTGAACTCTGTGCATCACACGAGGGAAAGCAGGGCTTACAGAAAATCACAGTGCTGGCAGGGACCAGCTTCTTTAGATCTAGATCAGATTGCAGCTCTAGCCTGAGCCCTAGGCCCACCTCAGACAGGGAGGAAGCTAGGGGAGCTGCACCAGCTTCTCTGGGAAATAACATGATCATCCTTTGGCGGCCTCCAAGACACCCCAGGAGCTATTCTGTGGCAGAAATTGGAAGCTCCATTTCCCAAAAACAGGATAGGAAGAGACAGTTGGCCACCAATTTCAGCTACTGATTAGTAAACTCAGCCAGCTAAAGTATAACCCTTAGAACAGCTGAATATTGAACCTGTCCAAGTCAGAAGGAGGCTGGTAGCCACCATTTTGACTCTGTGCCCAACATGTGGGGAAATCATGGTGATGATAGGGACTGATTTCTTTCACCCAGATTGGCCTTCAGCTCTAGCCTAGGCTTCAAAACCACATCAAGCAGGGAGGAAGCTGGAGGGCCTTGCAACAGCCTATCCAGGTAACTGCAGGTACATTTGGCTGCCACAGACTGAATAATCAGAAGTCTACCAGGGCAACTGCAGTCCTCTTGGACCTGCACTGCATAGATTGCTGCCCACACCTGCAGCTCCATCCCTGCCCCAGGCAGGGGAAAACAGGGTGTGAAGCTTCATCAGTCTCTCTGGGCAACTACAGTATAGGCCTGCATGAGTTGGATTATTCCACAGATCTGTGGTTCTGTCCATACCCCCTGGCAAAGGAGAAAGTTGGGAGAAGCTTCATCAATCTTTGGGGCACTAAGGGCAGCTTGAGCCTCCATAGCTTATAGCACCAACTACATGCTTGGCTCCTACTACATGACCAGCAAGAGAGAAAGGGAAGGAAGCCCTAAACTAAAGAGAAAAACTGCACCCAGAATAAATACTCTAGTAAACCAGGTGCGAAGACACCAACAAAAAATTACAATCCACACCAAGAAACAGGAAGATATGGCCTAGTTAAAGGAACAAGATAAGCCTCCAGATTACATAAAGGAGTTGAGACAACTAATCATTGATGTTCAAACAAATCTCCTCAATAAATTCAATGAGATGACTAAAGAAATTAAGGATATTAAGAAGACATTGGATGAGCACAAAGAAGAATTTGAAAGCATACATAGAAAATTAGCAGGTCTTATGAGAATGAAAGGTGCAGTAAATGAAATTAAAAATACAATGAAATCATTTAATAACAGATTTGAGGAGGCAGAAGAAAAGATTGGTGAACTTGAAGAAATTGCCTCTCAAAGTTAATATACAAAAGAACAGATGAATAAAACATTGGAAAAAATTGAACAATGTCTCAGGGAAATAAACGACAGCAAGAGACATGCAAACATACATGCCATGGGTGTCCCAGAAGGAGAAGAGAAGGGAAAAAGGGCAGAAGGAATATTTGAAAAAATAATGGTAGAAAATTTCCCAACCCTATTGAAGGGCATAGATATCCATGTCCAAGAAGCACTACATACTCCAATCTGAAAAAATCCAAATAGACCAACTCCAAGACATATACTAATCAGAATGTCAAATGCCATAGAAAAAGAGAGAATTCTGAGAGCAGCAAGAGAAAAGCAATGCATACATATAAGGGATACCCAATAAGATTAAGTGCCGATTTCTCACCAGAAACCATGGAGGCAAGAAGACAGTGGTATGATATATTTAAGATAATACAAGAGAAAAACTTCCAGCCAAGGATCTTATATCCAACAAGACTGTCTTTCAAAAATGAAGGTGAGTTTAGAATATTCACAGATAAACAGAAACTGAGGAAGGTTGAAACCAAGAGACCCACTTTGCAGGAAATACTAAAGTATGTGCTACAGCCTGAAAAGAAAAGACTGGAGAGAGGGACCTGGAAGACAGTCTAGAAATGAAGATTATATCAATAAAATTAATTAAAAGTGTCAAAAGAGTGGTGAAAATAAAATATGACAGATAAAACCCAAATATTTAGGAATAAAGTTAACCAAAGATGTAAAGCACTTGTATTCAGAAAACTACAACTCATTGTTAAAAGAAATTTTAAAATGTCCTAAATAATTGGAAGAACATTCCATGCTCACAGATTTTAAGACTAAATATCATTAAGAGGTCAATTCTATTCAAATTGATAAACAGATTCAATGCAATCCCGATAAAAATTCCTCCAGCATTTTCAAATAAATGCAAAACATGATTATCAAATCTCTTTTGAAGGGTTAGTGGTCCTGAATAGCCAGAAACATCTTAAAAAGGAAAAAGCAAAGTTGGAGGACTCTCATTTTTGGACTTTAAATCATATTACCAAGCTACAGTGGTAAAAACAGCATGGTACTTGCATAAATACAGACACATAGACCAATAGAACCAAATTGATGGTTCAGAAACAGACCCTCACATCAATGGTCAAGTGATTTTTGACTAGCCTGTCATAAACCACCCAGCTCAGGCAGAACAGTCCATTCAATAAATGGTGCTGATAAAACTGGATATCCATAGCAAAAGAAGGGAAGAGGACCCTTATCTCACATCTTATACAAAAATTAACTGAAAATGAATTTTAAAAACCTAAATACAAAACCAAGAACCATAAAGCTTCTAGAAGAAAAAGTAGGAAAATATCTTCAAGACGTAGTGGTAGGTGGTGGATTCTAAAAGGAGATAAGAGACAGACTGAGATGGACTACTGATATTGTATGCAGAAGTTTTAATTAGCTTTTCTCTAAAAGTGTGTAAATGTACAGAGTTGATGGTAACACATTATAGTGAGAAACAGCTGGTTTATAAATGGGGATATGGCTGAAAATGGTAGCCTAGGATGTCAATGCCAATTGACAGAAAGAGAATAATCTAGGGACTGAATAGCACAGTAAACCTAGAGGTAGATGAAGATTGTGATTGATGGTACAGATGCAAGAATGTCCTTTGTGAGCTAGACCAGATGTACATCACTATTGCAGGGTGTTGGGAATGAGGAGAGGTCTGGGAAAAATACAACTGGAGTGACCTATGGACTGTGGTTAAAAGTAATAATTTAAAATTCTTGCATCTATGCCAAAGGTGTACTGTGTTGATAACGGGGGAGTATAGAAAATGTGTGCCAAATGTATGCTATGGACCTGGTAATATTTGAATGATATTATCTCATAATCTGTAACAAATGTGCCACCATGGTGTGGTGTGTTGATAGAGGGGTGTTGTTTGGGAATTCTGCACATGTGCACAATTGTTTTGTAAGTTTACAACTTCTGTCATAAAGATATATTTAAAAATTATAATAGGGTGGGTTGGGGGAGAAATACACCAAATGTAAGATAAGGACTGTAATCAGCAGTAAGAGTTTAACAAAATCTTTCATAACTTATAACAAATGTCACACGAAAATGCAAGGTATTGGTGGAGGGTTGATGTATAGGACCCTTGTATGATGTTATGAATGTTTGCTGTGTAAGTTCACAATTTTACTATACACTTATTGTTTACATATGTTCATGTATAAATGATATAAAAATAATAATAATAATAATAGGGCTGGTTGAGGGAAAATACTTTGATTAGTAATAATATTTTGAGGATGCTCTTTAATCATTAGTTAAAAATGTTTAACAACAATGCAAGGTATATGTGGTAAGGTGAGTTATGAGAGCCTTGTATGATATTATGTATGTTTGTTTTGTAAGGTCATAACTATTGCTATACACTTATTGTTTATGTATGTTCATGTATGAGTGATATACTTCAACAAATTACATTTTTAAAAAATCATGTCAAAAAAAATTACTGATATAGCTGGATGTCTCCAGATCATAGGTTCCTTACTTAATTTTCCCCATAATCTAAATATATACTCCTAATATACTCCTAATAAAGACTGAATGTTTTTGATTATTGCATTTATTATAGGCAATTAGTTTTAAAAATTGACATGAGGAGATATGTATCAAAAGATCTAAAATATAATATACAAAATTTCTTAGAAATTGAATTAGTGTAAGTACTATGAATGACACATGAGCTAGATTGTAAAGGAAAGTTGAGAAAATTATATTCATGAGCAAGTTTCAAATATCTTTCATGAAAATTAATCTTCATAAGGAAAAGTAGGCATTAAAGAGGAAAAGAAATGGAATATCCAGTCTAGTTTTTAATAGGAACAATTTTTAACATTGCAGGAAATTAAGAACCACTTATGGTCTATCCATATTTGAATACATTATTAGAATTGGAACCTTATTATGTTTTCCATGTTTAAATTGTGAAAGAAATAGCTTCTAAATATCACTGAGCTAATAAGAGGCAGATGTAAATCCTGAATCTCACTTTTGCCTAACCCCATTTATTTAATAATCATAATGCTGTATGAATGGTCAGATGTAAGGTAACTTTAGTATAGGGATAGTTGAAAATTTGTACAGGTGGAGGAGAAAAATGAAATAGGAGGAGATGGAGAATAAGAGATTTCAAAGGATCAATATCAATGCATAGTTTGGATAAAGTAAATTAAAAAATTATTAGGAAGTCTGGTATGGTCCAATAGCTGTCATTTAGGTCCATACTTTATCACTGGCTATTGATATGATATTTAATAAAACACTCTGCTTAAAGTATTTTCTCCATAAAAACAAGGAAATGAGAAAAAACATGAATATTTGAAAAGATTAATCTAGAAAATAGTTTGCATGAAATATTGTACAATGACACTAAAAATTCATTAGAACATAATGAATGCAAGGAAATAAACATTTCATTATTTTTTCATAGAAAATATTAACAAACATTTTATAATATTTAAGACAAACTCTTTATGCATAATACATTAACATTTATATATTGAAATTTGAAACTAATATTTATTGTTATAACACCTTTAATTCATAGTTGCCAAAATATGAAAATTAAATTATACTGAAATAAGACCCCCAAAGTGAATTTGTTTTAGAATTGAAATGATAAGTAAGAATGAAAGAAGACTTCTTCATAACTTGGAATACTTCAAGACAAGCTTAAGTAAAATTATTGTAATTAGAATAGTTATTTTGAATGAAGAGATTTTAGCAAAATCTAAAATAGATCATAGTTAAGATATCTGGAAAAACTGTTAGCTCTTTAAATAATGGAATACATGCAGAGCAGAATGTAGGATAATGTCTGGGGGAGAACGTCAGGTGAGATGCTTTCCTTAATTAATGTGTGCAATGGAGAAGATGAAGTAGAGTGACAGAAAGGGAAATTTGGTTACTGAAGGCAAAGGAAATGGGAATCCATTTGATTCTGAATCAATTAACACATTTTACAGACTATGGGACAAAAGAGGAAAGAAACGGCCCACATTAATATCTTATAGAACAGCTGAAATGGAGGACTGGAGAGGCATAATCTGTCTGGTTTCAGTAGGATTAAAATCTTTCTGAGAAGAGCTTCAGAACCATTTATGAACTTTGTACAGAAAGAGATTCTAGTTTTCTGGCCAACAAGGGAAGACATCAGAAGTCATTCTTGTTCCATGGTCCAAAAGTGAGTCAGCAATAATTAGATTGTTCAAACAAATACGCTGATAATGAGGTTCACTTACAGAGCATGTCTGTGACAGCTATTTGATACTGAAGAAAGCAAGAAAACAATCGCTGGGTATGTCCAGGCAGACTTTGAATAAATATTTAAAGAAACAGTGTAAGTATGATTCAATAACGGAAAGATTATTGTGTCTGCATTTCATTTAAAATTCATTCATGTGCTTAGATTCTCTTATCCTATGGTTATTGAAATTAATATATATCATGAGAGTTAGGAAAGAAAATGAAAAGAGAAATATGTGCATTCATTAACATCAGAATATTCACTTTTGTGCATTTCTTCTATAGAAATTCTTCTTTGAAGCCTTATATTGATACCAATAGTCGCATTTTATTTGTTACTGATGTGCAACGTCTCACACTGGTTGTTAGCAGCACCTTATCATTTCATTTCATTTGACTGCAGGACATCATAAGACCTAGAAAACTTCACCATCTTCATGGAAATCCTCCACATGGATACCTCAAATTCTAGGTGGTTCCAAGGTTTGAGAGAGCTACTGTTATTAGTGCTTTATCTGGGGGCAATGACTGGAAATCTTGTGTTAT
>JAQZBX010078773.1:0-14073 GCA_029593785.1 Cabassous unicinctus
GAACATAATAAAAAAGTCATCTCCAAGTTTATTGGTTTATATAAGAGAAAACAACTCAACTTACGTGTAAGCAGCAGCAGCATGCAGAGGGGAAAACAAGGAAATCAAGAAGATAGAGGGAATGCTCATAATAGAGATTGAGAATTTAGGAGATTATGCTAGAATCCCCATTTACAAATAGGGATGTACATATTTGTTAGATCCTGGATCCCAAAAATTTAATGAGAAGGGCTGTGGGGGGATGAGAGTTAAAAGGAAAAGTTGTTTCTTCATAGAAGTAAGAGACTTAAAATTCCATCTTAAAACATCTTAATAAAAAAACTAGCAGTCCCTAGTTTGGGAGGCATTCATTCAATCTCTTCAAATACTGAGAACTCACAAAAGTCCTGGATTTGCTACTTTTTTTTTGAAATATTGTAATCTATTATAATGTGATCTCTAAAGATGGGGATTTTATTTTTATGTTTTATGGCTACCTACAATAGTACTCAGCACATATTGTGGAGTCAATAAATATTTATCAAATTGAATTGAATTTGAATATAAAATGCTTCCATGTATGTTCTTGATGCCAAGTGCTTTTGTCAGAGATTGCTAGACAGCCACTAAAATCTATTCTACCCTTTTGGCAGTACCCAGGTTTAGGGTATTCAAACACTAATGTTGTGAGTTTTGATGATTAATGCAAAACCATCCCCTTAATGAAAAAAAAAATACTCAAAAACAGCTGCTAGTGGGCATCTAAGTCTCTACCATGGGAAACTGGGCCCCAAAACATCCATAGAGCATTTTTTATTTAAATTTTCCCAACTCCTTTGCAACTAGGTGCATGTCTGTGACTAAGTAGTTGTCAATTGGTTAAAAGCAGAAGTCTAAAAGGTGGACTGTATACTCTTCCAAGTTTATTTCCTATGTTTCCCACCTAAAACCAATAAAGGGATTTGACAACTGTATGTATCAATGTCCTATGGCAATATTTTACAAATGGAGATGTACATATGAAACACATAGGGTCAAAATTCAAATTATGATTCACTAATTCTGGGATGAGGCCATAATTCTGCATTTCTAACAAGCTTCAGAGGATACCAGTGATGCTACCACCTGGATCACATTTTGAATATGAAGGCCCTAGAGAAGAACCAAGAAACAGTTAAGAAGGAAACTGAATGAAAAAGAGAAGATACACTGCCCTGTTAACCAAGATTATTTATATGGGTCTGTCACATCAAAAAGAATAAACTTGTTGTATGTTAAACAATTATATCATTGTATGTTTCTTTTAGAGAAGCTTGATCTTATGCTATGAAAATATAGTATTCAAAACATACATGGTATCACTCTACTCTTTAATATTACTATCCACCTGGCATGATATCTGGATCTTTAATTTTCTATGTCCCACACAAAGAAAAAATTCCTTTCCCAACATTTTGACTTTATATTCCAAAAGAATATAGGTGTGATGGACAATACCCATGTCAAGGAACAGAGAGGGTCTGCAACTGCAAGCAAGATAGTTCCATCTAACTGCCCCATAGAATCGAAGCCCTCTCTCAAGTAGAAGCAGAGTGGGCATCACCATCCCCAAATCCTCAAGATTGGGGAAAGAACAATGGACTAAAGTATACTTATTATAATTCTTTTATAGACTTATTATTATTCTAGCAATGGAAAAACTCTTATCATTGATGTAAATACAGTGGCTACCAGAGGTCCTGAGGGATGAGAGAGGGAAGAATAGGTGTAATAGGGGGGCATTTTCTAGACATTGGATTTGTCCTTCATGACACTGCAGTGACAGATACATGCCATTGTATATTTTGTCATAACTTACAAAAATGTGTGGGACAAATTGTAAACTATAAGGTAAACTGTAATTCATGGTTAGTAGAAATGCTTCAATATGGGCTCATCAATTCTAACAAATGTACCACATTAATGAAGCACGTTGTTAATGTGGGAAAGTGTGGGAGAGAGAGGGAGGGGGACATATGGGAATCCTTATATTGTTTTATGTATCATTCATGTAATCTAAAGCTTCTTTAAAAATAAAAAAAAATTAATTATAAAAAAAAGATAGAGATCTATGTTGACCAAAAAATCATGATGTTTGATGCTCATCAAAGAAGACACATAGATAGATAATATCAGAAATTACCTCCTTCACTGTGGAGCAATTATGGATCAGGAAGTGGTCTTCAGATTTGCAGAACACATTGGAATCTATTTTTGCCCAGAGGTGAACTTCTTCACATGAACTTCTAGCTCATTCTTACCAAAAAAACAGGGCCTGGAATATAAATCAGGAGATGAGTTTAGTAATTTTCCTGGAATATGCAATCAGAAAACATGACTAAATACTTATGGTATCAGTAATCTATAGTTGTGTAACAAATTACCACAAAAGAGCAGTTTAAACAATTCTCATGATTATTTCAAAGTTTCTATGAGTCAGGAGCCTGGGTACAACTCAACTCAATGAAGCACTGGGTGTTTTGGGCATTTCTCACAAGACCACAATCAAGGTGTAGTCCAGAGCTGTGGTTTATTCAAGCGTCAACAGGGAAGAATTTGCTCCGAACTCATACAGCTGTTGGCAGAATTCAGTTTCTTGCAAATTGTAGGACAGAGGGACTCAGTTCCTCACTGGCTGCTATTTGGAAACTGCCCTTAGTTCCTTGCTAAATGGGAAGCTCCAAAGAGAAGCTCACAACCTGGAATTTAGCTTCATCAATAACAGGAAGAGAATCAGAGAACAAGACAGAAATTACAGCTATGTAATATAATCATGGAAGTGACATTCCATCACATTTACCAAGTTCTATTGTTTAGTGGCAAAACACATATCTCAACCACACTCAAGGACAGGCGAAGACACAGGTGTGAATAACAAGGGCAAGAATAATTATGAGTACTATAGAGTCCATTGAATCTCACCCTAGTCATTAGTCACTATATATATTGCCATTGAAAAATTGTCCTTATACAAATGTAAATGGAATAAGAAACCATTTTGGTAGAAAAGAAACTTTTCAAGACAATCTGGTACATTTCAATGATGAGCAGACCTTTGATAGTCATAATTGATTGGGACAGAGAGTTTTGTCCACTGCCCAGAACATCACCTTCACACTTAAGTCTTATGGGTTGTTTTTTTTTTAAATATGTTTTATTGATACATATTAATAATGCATAAAATTCATCCAAAGTGTTCAACCAATGGCATTTGGTATAATCACATAGTTGTGCATTCGTCACTTCAATCATTATTAGAACATTTTCATTATTTCAATAATAATAATAAAAAAAACAGAACAACAAACAAGCAAGAAACTTTCTCACCTCTCAATCTCTTTATATTTCCTCTGGTGTACATAGCTGCTATTTCTGGCTATTTTTGCACAATTATTTATTTGTTTATTAAGCAGTTATATTGATATATATTCACATACTGTATGTTATATACAAAGTGTATAATCATTGGCTTTTAGTATAATCAAAATATTCTGCATTCATCACCACAAAAATTTTAGAACAATTTCATTACTCCAAAAAGAAAGACTGAACATCCCTTAGCATTCCTTCCTCAGGCCTACATAGCCACTATTCTAATTACATATTTATAAGTTGACTTACATTTACATTTTATATAAATGGAATCATAAACATGTATCCTTCACTTAGAATAATGGTTTTTTTTTATTGTCTGATATTAACATTTTGTATTATTATCTAACATTTGTTAGGCTTCAAAGAAAAACAGTGTTCTAAATGCAATTTTACCCATATTCATACTTCACCTAATATATTTATATTTCACATAATATAATAGTTCATATAGGAAAATCATACATTATTTGTACTTCTGTGTCTGGTCTTTTCACTCAACATAATGTCCTCCAGGTTCATCCATGTTGTCATGTTTCATGACTTCATTTCTTCTTACTACTGAATAATATTCCACTATGTGTATACTCTACAATTTGTCTATCCATTCATCAGTTGATGGGCACCTGGGTTGTTTCCTACTTTGGGCTACCATGAATAACACTGTTATGAACATCGGTGTGCAGATGTCTATTCATGTCACTACTCTTAGGTCTTCTGGGTATATACCTAGCAATGGAATTGCTGGATCCCATGGCAAGTCTATATTCAGCTTCCTTGGGAATTGCAATACAGTCCTCTACAGTGCCTGTACCATTCTACATTCCTATCAACAGTGAGTAAGGGTCCCTATCTCTCCACATCCTCTCCAATATTTACAGTTTTACGACTTTTTAATAGCGGCCAGTCTAATAGGTGTGAAATGATATCCCATTTTAATTTTGATTTGCATTTCCATAATTGCCAGTCACCTTGAACATTTATTTCATGTGTTTCTTCACCCTTTGTATTTCTTCTTTGGACAGCTGTCTTTTCAAGTCCTTTAAAGGATATTTTGTCATTTTATTGTTGACTTGTATGATTTCCTTATATATAATGGATATTAAACATTTATCAGATATGTGATTGCCATATGTTTTCTCCCATTGAGTCAGCTGCCTTCTCACCCTTTTGACAAATTCCTTGGAGGTGTAAAACTGTTGAATTTTGAGAAGGTCCCATTCATCTATTTTTAGTCTTTTGTTGCTTGTTCTTTGAGTGTAAGGTTTAAGAAACTACCATCTACCACAAGATCTTGAAGATCCATTTTGAGTTAATTTTTGTATAAGGTGTGAGATAGAGATCTTCTTTCTTTCTTTTCGATATGGCTATGCAGTTTTCCCAGCACCATTTGTTGAATAAACTGTTCAGGCCCACTGGGTGGATTAACAGCCTTGTAAAAAAATTTCTTTACTATAGATGTGAGGGTCAATTTCAGAGTTCTTTATTTGGTTCCATTGGTCAATTTGTCTGTCCTTAAGCCAGTACTATGCTATTTTTTTTACCACTATAGCTAAGTTATATGCTTTAAATTAAGGAAGTGAGAGTCCTACAAATTTGTTCTTCTTTTTTAAGAAAATTTTGTCTATTCGAGGCCCCTTGCCCTTCCAAATAAATTTGATTATTTGCTTTTTGACTTTTGCAAATATAGGTGTTGGGATTTTTATTGGGATTGTATTGAATCTGTAAATAAGTTTGGGTAGAAGTGATATCTTAAAGAAATTTAGTCTTCCAAATCCATGAAAACGGAATGTCCTTCCATTTATTTAAGTCTCTTAAGTTTCTTTTACCAATGTTTTGTAGTTTTCTGAATACAGGTCCTTTATGTCCTCGGTTAAGTTTATTTCTAAATATTTCATTGTTTTAGTTGCTACTATAAATGGAATTTTTTTTCTTATATCCTCCTCAGCTTGCACATCAGTAGTGTATAGAAACATTATTGATTTTTGCATATTAACCTTGTATTCCCCCACTTTGCTGAACTTGTCTATTAATTCGAGTAGCTTTCCTATGGATTTCTCAGGAATTTCCACATATAAGATCATGTCATCAGTAAATAGTGAAAGTTTTACTTCTTCCTTTCCTGTTTGTGTGCCTTTTATTTCTTTGTTTAGCCTAATTGCTCTAGCTATAAATTCTAGCACAATGTTCAGTAATAATGGTGACAGTGGGCATCCTTGTCTTGTTCCTGATCTCAGTGGGAAAGCTTTCAGTCTTTCACCATTGAGTACAATGCTAGCTGTAAGTTTTTCATATATGCACTTTACCATATAGAGAAAGCTTCCTTCTATTCCTATCTTTTGGAGTTTTTTTTTTTTTTAATCAATAAAGCAAGCTGTGCTGTATTTTGTCAAATATCTTTTCTGCATCAATTGAGAGGATCATGTGATTTTTCTTCTTCAGTGGTTTATTACACTAATTGATTTTCTTGTGTTGAACCACCTTTGCATACCTGGGATAAAACCTACTTGATCATATTGTATAATTCTTTTAAAGTGCTTTTGGATTCTGTTTGCAAGTATTTTGTTTAAGGATTTTTGCTTCTATATTCATTATAGTTTTTGGTCTATAACTTTCTTTTTTTGTAGCATCTTTCTCTGGTTTTGGTATTAGGGTGATGTTGGCTTCATAGAATGAGTTTGGTAGCATTCTTTACTATTCAATTTTTTTGGAAGAGCTTGGGCAAGATTCGTATTAGATCATCTTTGAATGATTGGTAAAATTCACTAGAAGCTATCTGGTCTCAGGTTTTTCATCTTTGGGAGGTTTTTGGTGACTGTTTCAATCTCTTCACTTGTGATTGGTTTGCTGAGGTCTTCTATTTCTTCCAAAGTCAGAGTAGGTGGTTCATGTGTTTCCAGGAATTTGTCCATCCCATCTACATTTTCTAGTTTGGGGGCATATAATTGTTCAAATATCCTTGTATGATGTCTATTATTTCAGCAGGGTCAGTGGTAATGTACCCCCTCTCATTTCTGATTTTGTTTGTAACTTCTCGCTTTTTTCTTTGTCAGTCCAGCTAAGGGTTTGCCAATTTTGTTGCTCTTCTCAAAGAAACATCCTTTGATTTTGTTGATTCTCTCTATTTTTTTTTCTCTCTATTTCATTGATTTCTTCTCTGATCTTTAATATTTCTTTTCTTTGGCTTGGTTTGGTATTAGTTTGCTGTTCATTTTCTAGTTCTTCTATGTGTGCAGTTTGATCATCAATTTTAGCTATTTCTTCTCTTTTTAATGTAAGAATTGAGGGCTATACATTTCCCTCTCAGCACTGTCTTTGCGGTATCCCATAGATTTTGTTATGTTGTGTTCTCATTTTCATTTGTCTCGAGATATTTGCTGAATTCTCTTGCAATTTCTTCTTTGGCCCACTGATTGTGTAAGAGTATGTTGTTTAATCTCCATATATTCATGAATTTTCCCTTTTTCTGTCTATTATTGATTTCCAGCTTCAATCTTTTTAAATTTAATGAGACTTGTCATGTGATCCAATATATGGTCTATCTTGGAGAAAGATCATGAGCCCTTGAAAAGAAAGTATATCCTGCTGTTTTGGGGGTGCAATGCTCTGTAGATGTCTGTTAGGCCTAGTTCAACTATCATAATATTCAAGCTCTCTCTTTCTTTATTTATCCTCTGTCCAGATGTTCTATCCAATGTAGAGAGTGGAGTATCGATGTCTCCAACTATTGTTTTACAGACATTTATTTCTCCCTTCATCTTTGCCAATGTGTGCCTCATGTATCTTGGGGCACTGAGGTTAGGTGCATATATCTTTAATGTAGTTATTTCTTTTTGGTGAATTTCCCCTTTTATTAATGTATAATGGCCTTTTTCATTCCTTATAAGAGTTTTGCATTTAAAATCTATTTTATCCAATATGAGTTTTGCTACTCCAGCTCTTTTTTGGTTATTATTTGCATGGAACATCTTTTTACAACTTTTCACTTTTAACCTGGTTCTGTTCTTACATCTGAGGTCAGACTCTTGTAGAAAACATATACATGGCTCATATTTTTTACCCATTCTACAGCTATATCTTTTCATTGGGGAGTTCAAGCTATTAACATTCAATGTTATTACTGTAAAGTCATTACTTACTTCATCCATTTTGACTTTTGGCTTTTGTTGTCATATCATGCTATTGTCTATCTTTTTAACATTTAATTTACCTTTTCTAATAATCTTCATTTCTATACTCTTCTCCAATACTCTCAACTTTGTTTGTCCCTTTCAGGCTGCAACACCCCTTTAGTATCTCCTGTAATTCTGGTCTTTTTGGTAATGTATTTTAATAGCTTTTATTTGTCTGTGAAGACTTTGAACTCCCCTTAATTTTTGAAGGACAATTTTGCTGGATACAGAATTATTGGCTGGCAGATTTTCTTTTTCAGTATCTTAAATACATCATACCACTTTCTTCTCTCCTTCTTGGTTTCTGATGAGAAGTCAGTACTTAATTTTATTGAGTTTTGCTTATATATGATGATTTGCTTTTCTCTTGCTGCTTTCAGAATCTTTTCTTTATCTTTGATATTTCTCATTGTGAATAGTAAGTGGCTTTGGGTAGGTCTATTCAGATTTATTCTATTTGAGATGTGCTGTGCTTCTTGGATATTGATATTTATGTCTTTCGTAAGGGTAGGGAAGTTTTCAGTCATTATGTCTTCAGATATTCTTTCTGTCCCTTTTCCATTTTCTTCTCCTTCTGGGACACTGATAATGTGTATGCTTGTGTTTCATGTTGTCATTCAATTCCTTGTGACCCTGTTCCATTTTTTCCATTCTCTTCTGTTTCTGTTCTCCTGTCTCTTCCAGTTCAGTTGTTCTGTCTTTGATCATTAACTCTGTCTTCGTGCAATTCATATCTGCTCTTATGTGCCTCTAATGTATTTTTAATCTCCTCCATCCTTAAGGTCTGTTACTTTTCTTCATAGACTTCCAATTGTTCTTTATCCTCACCCAGTGTCTCCTTAATATCCTTTATCTCTTTAGTCATATTTTCTTTCAATTCTTTAATTAATTTAGGAGAGTTGTGTGATTATCATTGATTAATTGTCTTAAACCTGTATCTCTTCAGGATATTTGGTTTGTTCCTTTGGGCCAAGAGATGGCTGGGCCATCTCTTCCTGTTTCCTACTATGGCTTGTAATTTTTGGCTGATATCTAGGCATCTGAATATTTCGATGAATTTACTTTCATGGCTATTTCTCTCTCTCTTACTTATTTTATTTTTTCACAGGTCTTCTTTGATATTAGGTTCAACTTATTCTAAGTCTTTAAAATTGCCCAGTTTAAGTTATCAGAATCATGCCAGGGACTCCCTAATGGGGCACAGATTTTCTCCCATAATTTAGAGAACAGAGAGACCCAAGCACAGTTTTCATCCATTCAATTTCAAGACTAGCCAACAGATAGTGTTCATTGGCACACCTTTCCACAGAGATGTATCTCCCCTAGTTTTCCTTTGTTTTGATCTGGCCAGAGCTGAGATTCAAAGTGGCTCTGCTGGCCAAATTCAGTGAATAAAAGCCCCCAACTACCCTTCTCTTTTCCCTTGTAACAGGTGACAGGGAGGAAGGCATTTGTTCCCATCTCAGATGCAAGAAGCTGTGGGTTTTACCCCAGCTTAATATCTTGCGGTTGGAGGAAGGAACTCTTACCAGCAGCCCAGATTTTAGTAACTCACAGTTTAGTAACTCACATATAAATATTGCACAGAGATGAAGCAAAGGCAATTTTGAGTTTGGCCCATTAATATTAGAAAGGATTTTCTCAAGCTAAAGTACTGTGAAACCTTTCTGATGCACTCCACAATCATTCAACATCCACTTGATGCAAATCCTTATTAACTCTCTTAAGTCTGCCACAGGGGTGCTGATACAAAGTACCAGAAATGGGTTGGCTTTTATAACAGGAATTTTATTTGGTGTAAAAGCTTACAGTTCCAGGGCCATAACATGTCCAAATCTAGGTACCATCAGAGATGCTTTCTTACCAAAGTCAGCTACTAGTGATTCTGGGGTCCTGCCATGTTGTGAATCAAGATAGCGGCCAATCTCTGCCAAGGTCCCAGCCTTCCCTTCCAGTTTTACATCTCCTTGAGCCTAGCTGTAGGTGACCAGGTATAGGACTTGTATCTTTAGTCTTGAGCTGCTTTCCTGCATCTGTGCCGTTCTGGTTCCAGACTTGGAGATTTCCCTCAGCCTCTCATGGCTTCTCTGCATTTCTGCAGGTGTAGGTGAACCTTGAGTCCTCTCTCTCTCTCTCTCTCTCTCTCTATCTATCTCTCTCTCTCTCTCTCTTTCTCTTTCTCTCCTTTCTCCTTTCTGTCACATGGCCAGATAAAAAAATGGCAGCTTCCTTTTTCTTTGTGGGTCTCTGAGTCTCCATTTATTTAAAAGCCAGCTAGAGGGCAGAGACTCAGCCTGAGTCACACCTTACTGAAGGAGCCCAATCAAAAGCAATCTAATAAAAAATGAATCTAATACAATCAAAAGGGTACCACACTCATAGGTATAAATAAGTTTAGGAACATTTTCCTTTTTGAGGATTCACCAAATTCAAACGAAAACATGAAATTAAGCATTCTTATGGAAGCCATCATGACCTAGTGTTAAGACCTGTGCTGTATTATCTTCAAATTCAACTCAATAATAGCATCCACCACAAATACTTAATGAGTTGCTGTTACATTCCAATCACTGTACAACTGGCTTGTGATATATTACTGAACAAAATAGACAAAGATCCTTGCCTTCTGGGATTTTATATTCTAGTGTTGACAGATTAGAAACAAGAAATATAATGAATATGTATATTAAATAGTAAGAAGATGATAATTGCTATTTAAAAAGAAAGGGTAATGTATGATAAGAGGATCAGGAGTTCTAATGAGGATGCTGTATTTAATAAAGTGATTAGAGAGTCTTCAATGAAGGGAGATTTGGAGCAATGTCTCAAGCAAATGGAGCTATTAGACAAGCACATTACTGGAAGAGTACTTTAAGCAAAGAAAACACCTGAATAAAATGCTTTATGAAGTAATTCTGCATATTTACCTTGTATCCTGCCACATTGCTGAACTCATCTATTGATTCTAGTAGCTTTCTTATGGATTTTTCAGGGTGTTCTAGATATAGGTCATGTCATCATCGAATAGTGAAATTGTTCTAAAATTTTTTATATGATGAATGTACAACATTGTGAAGAACTGAGAGCAGTGACATGACTAGACATCTGCACACCAATGTTCAAACATAGCAGCATCATTCAAGATAGCCAAAAGGTGGAAAGAACTCAGGTATCCATCAACTGATGAATGGATAAAGAAATAGCAGGTATACACATGATGGAATATTATTCAGTGGTAAGTAGAAATGAAGTTGTGAAACATAACAAAATGGATGAACCTGGAGGACATTATGTTGAGTGAAGCAAGCCAGACACAAAAGAACAAATACTGTATGACTGCCATATTATGAACTAAATATATTATGTGAAATATAAATATGTTATATGAAATATGAATATGGGTAGAATTGCATATATGACAATTTTTCTTTGTAGCTGATCAAATGTAAGTTAATATTACAAAATGATATCAGAGAAAAAAAACATTTTTCTAAGTGAAAGAGACCAGACACAGAGTACAACATATTGCATGATTCCATTTATAAAAAATGTAAATATAAATCAATTAATAAAGATGAAATAAGACCAGTGGTTATGTAAGTCTGAGAAAGGAATGCTAATAGGGGTCTTTCTTTTTGGAATAATGAAACTGTTCTAAAATTTTTTATATGATGAATGTACAACATTGTGATTATACTAAAACCCATTGATTATACATTTTGGATAGAACAGACAGAAACAGCAGCTATGTACAGTTGGGGAAGCATAAAGAGATTGAGAGGTGAAGAATTTACTTGTTTATTTTTTGTTTGTAATTTTTATTACTGAAATAATGAAAATACTCTAATAATGATTGAAGTGATGAATGCAAAACTATGTAGTTAACCAAATACCATTGATTGTACATTTCAGATGAATTGTATGTTTTATTAATATGTATCAATGAAATTGATTTGTTTAAAAAAAAAAGTAAGAGTGTCTGGTGTCATCAACGAAGAAGTATGACAATGTGGCTGGAAAAAAGAGAATGAAAGCATGTGCATAAGTAATAAAGAGGACAAAGAGATTTCAGAATGTCAAATCATTGTAAGGATTTTGGCTGTTACTCTGAATGAAATTGAGCAACTTCAGGGTTTGATACAGGGGAGTACCCTGACTTAAAACATAAAGAAAAAGACATCAAATAAAAGGGGGAAAAGGTAAAGAAAAATGTGTTTATATGGCTAAGAGACTTCAAAGTGAGTAGGGATGTCATCCCAGAGGTAACACTTATGCATATCACAGAAGATCTCATAGACTTCCTAAGTGGATACTACCCCAAATAGTGAGGCTCCTGAGGGCTCTGGAGACACCCAGGTCCTATGGTCAGGGCTGATAGCTCTGGATTTTGGTGCCTTGCTATTGGTCCTACTTTGGAGTTTGTGCTCCTGGGAGTTGCAGAGTTGGACTCACTTATGGCTTCCTTACACATGGCTCATCTTTCCCTTCTATTTAAACCTACACTTGGTGCTGGGGTTGGTAGGTGTATGTACAAGAGACTGGAATCTTTGGGCTGTCCATGTGCCAGCTGAGGCCTGAGCCTCAGGGGAGTTGCAATACCCACTCTCCAGTTCATTGGACTCACCCAGGACAACCAACATGGAAGTGAGGATTGACAACCACCATACCAAGGAAAAGAGAGAGACTACAACTGCAAGCAAGAGAGTCCCATCCATTGGCTGTATGGGATCGAAATGTGCACTCAATTAGAGGTGGAGTGGACATCACCATCCCAGAATTCTCAGGATTTGGGAACGAACTATGGACTAGAGTGGACTTACTGGTATTCTACTATAGACTTATTGAGATTCTAGCAATGGAAGCAATTACAACATTGAAGTGAAGGCAGTGACCACTGGAGGCTCTGGGGGCAAGGAGAGGGAAAAACAGGTGTAATAAGGGAGCTTTTTAGGGACTGAAATGACATTGCAACTATAGATATAGGCCATTTTATATCTTCCCATAACCTGCAGAATTTTGTGTGAGACATTGTAAACTACAATGTGAAATATGGTCCATGCTCAGTGGAAATACCTCAGGATGTGTTTATCAATTGCAATGAATATGCCACACTAATGAAAGATGTTATTTATGTGGGAAGGTATGGAAGGTGTGGTGAGTGGGGAATATGAGAATCACTATATTTTTGGTGTAACATTTATGTAATCTAAGTATGTTTTAAAAAATAATAAAAATATTTTTTAAAAAAACATAAGTTTTAAAAGTAACCTCTGCAATTGTGTTGAGCCCATATTCAGCAAGACAAGATAGAATCAGAAAGAATTATGAGAGTCTATTGCTAAAACATAGACAAAAGATGACTGCAGCTCAGACCAGTCTAGTAGGGGAAATGGTGTGAAAATATATCAGATTCTGGATATAGTTTGAAGGAAAACAATATTTTTTCCTAATAAATTAAATACAAATTCCTACATGGCCAATATTTGGACTCCAATGTTTTAGGCTGGGTAAAGAAGTATGACAGATTTGTCTGGAGAAGGTTGCATGCATAGCATTTTTTAGGGGGTAAGAACAATGACTCATTAATTGTGAAGATGCCTATTAGCTACATAAAGGAATATATCAAGTAATTTGTTTAATATAAAATCTAGCATTCAGGTGAGAAGTCTAGGTATCATAAATTTGAGAGTCATTAGCATAGAGATAATACTTAAAGCCAACAGAACACTGATTTGATTTTGACAATTTTAAAATATCATAAGAAAGAAGGTGAATCCTGTATTTTGGTTTCTTAAACACGTATTTGTCCAGAGGAATCCCTATTTATCTTAATTAATGAGAGATAAAGTTTCCTTATCTTCACTTTCCTTTCAAGAATATTTATGCACAGATGTAATTCTTAAAATACAAAAGAAAGAGGTTTCTCCCTTCTACCATCTTAACTCATCACCACCTTTGCTTTCTATACTTCTTTTTTCTTTAATCCCTATTTTTCCCTTTCCTCTATATAGCAATGCTAAACTTGTGACATGGTAGGTTGTTTGTTAATAGTTTAAGTCACAAACAAGGAAATCACTGCCTCATAGTCAATAATAGGACTTTCACCTTGAGAGGTTTTACAGTAAAAATGTGGGCTTAAATTGAGTCTTCAATACTTTTATAAAGACAGTTTGAACATCAATCAGCACAGTTAACCCCAGCCATGCTCATCAAAGCCTCCCAAAGTGGCATTATATGATTTTTTCTGCCATAGTCCAGACTTCCATTGGAAGTCCAGACTTCTCTAAGGAAACAATCTTCATCATTTTGTTCTCCAGAGATGGACAGTCTCCTCTTGCCCCAAGTCATTAGTGAACAGCACATGGATTAAAATACGAATTTAATGAGCTGCCATGAAAAATACAAATCAAGAAGACAAAAATACTGATCATAGTCCCTGGTCATTCTCAGTCTTTATAGGAAATCCAATTGCCCAGTGATGCTTTCTTTTTTTTTTTTTTTTTTTTTTTTT
>JAQZBX010078774.1:0-14071 GCA_029593785.1 Cabassous unicinctus
AAAATGGGGGTTTTGGGAAAAAAAAAAAAAAAAAAACCTCCAAAAAATTCACTGCCTTCGTTTTTAAAATCTAGGTGATAGTCCAAAAGCCTCCTAGCTAATCTTTGAGTCTCAAATTTCCTACCCACAAATTTTAGAATTGTGGTGAGTTACCACTTTGATCTAGTCACACTTCTGCTCAAAAGTTTTCAACCTCCCATTGTTTAGCCCCAGAGTCAGCAAATGTTTTCTGTAAAGGGCCAAAGCATAAATATTTTAGGCTCTGTGGGCAATACAGTCTCTATCACAACTGCAGCAGCATGAAATCAGCCATAGGCAATATGTAAACAAATAGGTGTACAAAAACAGTCAACTAGCTAGATTTAGCCCAAGGGCCACAGTTTGCCCACCCTTGGTCAAGCCAGAAAAAGTTCATTATCCAGGAGTTTAGCCTTAAAAGCCTAACAAGTTGCAAAATGTTAAAATGATGGATCTGGATATCTGGCAGGGTGGGAGTATGTTGGATTTTTTTGTATAGGGTTTATATTGTTTTTGTAACTGTCCTGTAAGTTCGAAATTATTTCAAAATAAAAGTTTTTTTAAAAACCCACCTTGAATTTATAACCCACTACTTGCCAACATAAACACTATTCCCTAAACAAAATGTAGATATATGCTAGTTCTCTGAATATACTTTCCCAATCCTATGCCTTTTTCCATGCTGTTCCCTCTATCTGCAATGCTCTGTCCCACAGTAATTCTCCATCTCAAGAGCTTTGGAATGTTGGACATCAGATGTGCTGTCTACTTTCAAGGACCAAACTAAAAGTACACTAACAGAGAGACAAATATCATTTGTCAAGTTCGTAAGCCAGGACTCTGCAGGGTGCTCAAATTACAACACAAATTCAGTGTTGTTGATGAACCTGAAATGTTTGGCCTGATGACTCAGCCAATATATCATGGAAATAGAGCATGAAATGCTATGCTCAGCACTAAGTTCACAATGCTGACATGGAGCCTATGGAATGTAATGGGCAAGGAGGAGACAAAGTGAGATGTGGTAATTATGTGATCCTTTCTGTGTTGTGAATCCCTTCTTTTCCACCTGCTTAAGTATCCAGTATGCTTTCCTTTACCTATGTATATATTGTTACTTATCCTAGGAATACCAGAAATGTATAGAAAATATACAAAGATGATATCACAAATTACAAAAATGAAAGGTGATGTATTTTCCTTATATATTGTCATGTGTAATTTTACCTGATGTATTTTCATAAATATTATCTGTGAACAAAAGCAGACTTACTTTCCCAGGATGACCAGAAGCTAAACAAATTCAGTATGACACTCTAGTATTACTCATCAAGTAGAAGATCCTTCCAAAATATATTAATTTAAAAATATTTCCAGCTCAGTACAATCTATTTACTGGAGAACAAACAACCATAGCATCCATATTTGGCACACTTTAGAAGTCCTCAAGTGGTCAAATTCACAAACCATATTTTTAAGAATCACACAACAGCATTGGATTTTCCAAATGTTTATCTCTTTATCAAATTAGGGAGAACTGCCATAGCTTTTAATATCTAATTCTCAGTGTAAAGTTAAATATCAATACCAATTATAGGTTTCAGTCCAATAATCACTTGTGCCCCAAAGAAAGACATATCCCTTGGGAAAATCCCACAGAACACAAAATAGATTTTTATAGTAAAGCATTATAGTAACTATATTTAAGTAAGCTTGCATAAAATATATTAGAGTGGACCCAATTCTCTTTAATTGAAATAATCTTGATGGCACAAGGAAAATATGGTGTCTGTTAAATCGATTCAAATTACGTCAAACCCAGGAGAACGTCAGCAAGACTCTCTTCCACAGGGAAAATAAAATAAAGTGGAAAGAATTTGGTAACTTAGATATGGGGCCTAGAGCCAAATCCATTCTGAGCAAACTTTGGGAGAGAATGCAGTAGAGTCTGGAAGCAAAACAACACTGCTACCTGGAGGTTTCCGCTGAGCCAATTTTTCCAATTAATACTCCAAGCAGAACTTTAGGAAGGAAGAAGAGAATGGCCTGGCCTGGAAATTAGGGCAAGAGATTCATGAGACGTTTATCAAGCATTCACACATTAAAAGAAGCTTAGTTTCATAGGCTATTTGATCAAAAGCATCACTAAAGCTTGGTGCTGTATCTGAAAATCTCCAAAGGTTATGACCTACCAACAGCACTCCTGGAAGTGATGTCCTTTTGGCCTGCCAGGATTACGAAATTTTTTATACAACAATGTGCTCTCATTGGCAAGCACGGCTATGTGTCTTAGGCAGGGCTTGGCCATCGCTGAGTGGAACTGATTTATAGAGCCAAAGCTTCAACCTCTTCAAGGCAGTAGATTGTGCTTACATGGACTTTTTCCTGAATTAAGGCTGTTCCTCAGCTGGAAGTTTTCATTTTGATCCCTGGAGTGTTCATCTTTGTTTAACGCTTTAAGTAGCACTCCCTATGTTTTCTGTTTTTGTCTTTTGTTTTTTAGGAGGTACTGGGGATTGAACCCAGTACCTCATACATGGGAAGCAGGCGCTCAACCACTGAGCTACACCTGCTCCCCAGTGAGAGTTGGTTTTTTCGTTTGTTTGTTTTCAGAAGGTACTGGGGATTGAACCCAGGACCTCATATGTGGGAAGCAAGTGCTCAACCACTTGAGTTACATCCACTCCCTTGTACTCCCTATGTTTTAATGGTGAACAGAATTGTGTTAAAACTAATTAAAAGGTGAGATTTTTTCAAAGTACTGATTTCACTCCCTTCGAGAAATGCATGAGGAGAAGCTACTCTTCATTTCCCAGAGATAGAATCAATTCTTATATTAAAATCTCTAGGCTCCTTAATCTCCTCTCCATTTGGATATTCAGAAATTCTGTACAGACAATGGTAAAGCAATAATTACCAGGAATGGTTTGGAGAACACCAGGCAAATCCCATTTCGGATATGGAAGAAGGCACCATGGTAGTCATCAAAGACATACAACTAGGGAATGATAAAGCTTGTGGGGGAAGGAGGGGATTGCCCCACAATGGATATAGAGAGGGACTTTATCATGCTTTCACTGTCTCCTTCCCAGAGGAGGGCATCACAGTGCTGAGCAATTGGATTGAACCCTTCCTGAGAAGACTAAAGAATTATTAAAAGCTTAAAAAGAAAACATGAAAGTCTCTTTTTCCTCTTTCACTTCTGAGCTTTGTTTGGGGTGTTACAACCTTAGAAGGTTCATTTTGAAGATGGGGGCACCTTCCTGGGGATACCTTTGACTCTATGGAGCTAAGAGAGAACAGGGTGGGGCCAGGAGAGGAGATGGTAGGGAGTTGAATGCCCAGAACTGGCTATAGGCTCTAAAGAAAATAGAGAAAGAAGATAAGCATGTGGTTTCCTTCTAGGCTGTCACCCCAGCTTATCAGGGAAGAAAAGCAAATAGGGTTTCAGGGCAAAAACATGACTTAGGCATGAAAACATGCTTAGCTGGAAAGTCTTCTGCATGTGCCCAGTCTCCCAGGAACCTGAAATCCATGTGTGTTAGATGGGGAGCAACATCCAGGGGAAAGGGGAGCCCCTCCGCATTAGTGCACATTCACACTTTAGAAACCTTTGCCTTAGACTGTACCTTCGTGCCCTAAAAGAGTCAGTTCATCAACCTGGGCTCTAACCAAGAAATGAATCTGTGCCTAGGAAGAACAGAGTGCCATTATTTCACTACAATAATATAATCCCAGCCTTAATTCACTAACCCCTATACACAGCTATTATATGTTCAGGAAAAAGCACAGTACAGGATATTTTAAAATAACATTTTACTGACTTTAAAAATAGATGTTACTGTCACTAAACTGTTACCCACAATCCCTGGAATTTGCACACAGATATTTCTGTAGAAAGTTTACATTGTGCCCGATATGTCTAAAGGCAATGGGTTATTATGAGATTATAGCCAAAAAAGTTCATGATTGTTCACCAGCTTAATCTGAGGCCTTGGCCAAGTTGCTGAATTTGTCTTTCAACTTCATATTTTTAGTTAATGCAAAAGTTTTCTCCTCAAACTGAAGAAAGACACTTACAAAATGTTAAGGTGGATACATAGTAAAGTTCAAATCCATTAAATGCTCCACATAAAGTTTATCTATTGTTATTGCCTACTGCTTTTATCTGAATAGTCATAGATACCAGGTTATTGCAGATCATTATTTCAGTTGCCATAGTGCTTTCTATTTTGTAGGAGTAAATGCAACTCTCTCTCTTTAGCAAAACATTTTTCTCAAAGGGATTGATAAATACATGACGTACTGTATGCCCCTATGTGGTCTGCTTAATGGAGGAATTTTGGATGAACCAGAAAGAAGGAAGTTTCAAAATATTATTGCCCTCAGGGGAGCAGGTGTAGCTCAGTGGTTTGAGTACCTACTTCCCATGTACAAGGTCCAGGGTTCAATCCCCGGTACCCCCTAAAAATATATTTATATATTATTGCCTTCTTTCTATTTCATTAGGTGCCTTTGTCATATCACTCTCTTAGGAAAGATGATTTATATTTCTTTAATTTGTTGCTTACATATTTTAGTAAGTACCATGAAAGACGTTTCTTGTTTAATTTTTCAAAAAAATACACATACAGGAAGAAGTCCAAAACAGAGACTTCTCTACTGATCCTTGACCTACAGTCTTCTCCTTAGTCATCTTGCCTGGTCAAGGCATGAAGAACTTCCGGTCTGGGTCTCCCTGTGATAGCATGGTGACAGAGCTTACAAAGCTCCTCCTGTTTGAACATGCACTGAGATCTAATAGTTTGGCTATGGAGAGGGTGTCAAGGAGGCAGAGACCCCAGAAGCCACACTTTAATTGTCTGCTCAGCCGGAGGCGCACATTCTGACTTGTACCTCCCACACCCCCAGACCATTCTCATGCTACTGTGGCATTGAATTTGGGGATACTGATCATCTGACTATGCCTAAATTAGTAGGTAAGGTGATTAAGCCATTCCTCTTCTTGATTTCTTTCAGGCACCAAGAATGAGGAGGGTCCAATTCCCACGTATTAGACACAAGACAATCAGGGAAGGTTTCAATTAGTCTGTAATGTGGTTATCATTTGTGAGTGATCAGTGAGGAGGCAGCTGAGCGCTGTAACTCCTTGGACCACACAAGGCTGCTAGCGATGTCCAGGAGATTCTCACTCAACTGCAACCTTTGACATCCCCCATCCCACTTACTAGCACAGTTCCTCAACAACAATATAAAGGGATAAAGGGATTCTAGGGGAAATAAAGTGTTCAACCCTATCCAAAACCTCTGTCTCACAAATGGAAAGTCAGAGGACAAAGAGATTGATGATGCCATTTGACAGAATTAGACTGGTGCTCAAGTTAGGTTTGTTCGGGGTTCCCTTTGAAGGCTGCCTTGTTCTTGAACCCTCTGGCTTTAGGGATGCCGTAGGAAGTGTGTAACAGAAGAGGGAGCTAGACAGTGACTCCCCAGAGGTGGCCTGGCAAGGTGGTGGGGATATTGAGAGAGAACATAAATAGTGAGTAGGAATTTTTCCGTAGTTTCCTATGGTGGATTATTTTCCTATGGCTGCCATAACAAATGACCACAAACTGGGAGACTTAAAACAAGAGAAATATATTCTCTCACAGTTTTGAGGCCAGAAGACCAACACCCAGGAGTGTGCAGGGCCACATTCCCTCTAGGGGAGATTCCTTCTTTGCCTCTTCCTATTCCAGTGAATCCAGGCGTTTCTTGACTTACGGCCACATGACAATAATCTCTGCCTTTATCTTCACAATGTGTGAATCAAATATTTCTCACCTTTTTCTTAGAAAGACATTTGTCATTGGATTTAGGCCCACCTGGATAATCCTGAACGATCTACTCTTGAGATCCTTAACTTAATTATATCTGCAAAGATCCATTTTTCAAATAAGGTCACATCCACAGGTTCCAGGATATGGACATATCTTTGAGGAGGGGGCCACCATTCAACCCACTATATGTGGATTTTTTAAAAATGAATTGCCTCTTCCATATTTGCTATGAAATATTCAGTAAAGTCCTTATTGCTTGCTACTGTGTTTGTGGAAGTGGATTCTTTGGGGGCACAAGATGAGAAGTGAGTCTACAGCCAGGTTTGTTCAGGGCAAAACAAGAGATGCAGAAGCCAGGGACAAAGTGAAAGTTCACATTTTGGCTCTTATGCTCTGAGGTTGATGAAAGAGTTCTTTGCATATACCTAGGAAACCCAGGACTAGGTTGAGGCAGGCATTTCAAGTGTCCCCCTGCACTTGACTGGGAAAATGTATGCAAGGCAAATGCCCCCACCTTTGGCAGAGAGCCCAATCCCAACCAAGGAGGGGAGGACTGAGTCTTTATTATACATCCCATAAAGCTCAAGGACCACCTTTCTGTGTGAGCCATCCGTGGGCTCTCATCTGCTATCTCATCTTGCTCTGCCCTTTCGTTTCCCTGGAAGATGATTTTGTAGGTGCTCAAGGGCCAGATTGTGACAGTCTTTCTTTTAAGGTCAAACATCTGGGTATTTCTAGTTCAGCAAATGCTCTTGAAATCCCTCTGTGTTTTCCAAACTATTTTGAAACAAAATATGAGTGAAAATATGCTGTCCCAATCTGTTCACCAGCACTCTGCCCCTGAGACTTGTTGGTCCTGGTCCAGCTGCCTCTGCTGCTTGTCCATTCTTCTAGAGGACTTCAGGGGAAAACATGCCTTTGGCTTCATTTAAGGAACTGTCTCTCACCAGCTCCTCCTGTGGGTCTAAATACAGGTCTCATCAAACCTATGCCTTTCCTAAAGCACCTGTGGTAGACAGAGAAATGCCTCAACCCCTCACAAAGATACCCACGTCCTAATCCCCAGAACCTGTGAATATGTTAGGATACATGGCCAAAGGAACTTTGTAGGTGTGCCTAAGTCAAGAATCTTGAGATGGGGAGATTATCCTACATTACCCAGGTGGGCCCAGTGGAATCACAAAGGTACTTATAAGAGAAAGAGAGAGGCAAGAGGATTGAAGTAAGCAGTAGGAGTGATGCAAAGAAGGGACCATGAGCCAAGGAACACAGGCAGCCTCTAAAGGTTGGAAAAGGCAAGAAAACAGATTCTCTCCTACAGCCTCCAGAAGGAACCAGCCCTGCTGACACCTTGCCTTTAGCTCAGTGAGAGCCATTACAGACTTCTGACCTCCAGAACTGTAGATAATAAATTTGTGCTGTTTCAATCCACTACATTTGTGGTAATTTGTTACAGCAGCCATAGGAAATTGATACGGCATCCATGCAGCCTTGTGAACTTGGGAAAAAAGCCCTTGCTAATAAAAGGAGAGAGGAAAAAGGGAAGTGTCTCAGGCTTATTGAACACCTAATTTTGTGCCAGGCACTTAAACTGCATAATCTCATGCTTGTTTTTATAACTACCCAGTGAGTTCATTCCATTTTTCAGATGAAGAATCTGAGTTGTGAAAGTGAAGAAACTTTCTCAAAATCATATAGTTACCATCCAAAAATCTATCACAGGTTTGACTGACTCCAAAGCCCAGACCCATACTACACTATGCTCAATCTTGAAAAATGAAAAGAACAATATTCATACATTTCACAAACATTTATTCAGTGCCTCTTACCTGACAAGGCCTGTGCTGGGCACTGGAGACACTCTGATGAAAAAGACACAATGTAGTTCTTTACCATAATGGATCTTACGATCTAGATTGGGGATGGGAAGTGGGGGGGGGCGGGTGACCAAACAAACATGCACATGTATAATTGCAACTGTGATCATTGTTACGATAGAAAGGAATAGGGTACTAGAGAGTATGCAACAGAGACCTGGCTTCCTCAGGAGAGCAGGTGACTTTTGAACTGAGATCTGAAGGATGCATAAGAGAGCAGGAAGGGGACAATTCTGATTTGGGAGGCCCATGTTCATTGTGGCATTCCCTAGCTAAGATTGCTTTCACCAGCCCACTTTTCACAGCTAAAATCATGGAGTCTGGAATGTGAGGACATATAAGCTTTAGAACACAAAGTTATTAGTCTCATTTGGTAAGAAAAATTCCCACCAAGCTCCATTTTCCCTCCAAGACTGGATGGGCCAGAAGTCAGGCCAGGATCCAGGTTGAAAGAGAACTTTAGTGTCTGGTGGCTGGATAGCTGGTGAACGCCCCCTCCTGAAGGTAGCTCCTAAAAGCCTGGCTCCTCTGACCTTATCTGCTCCTCTGTTCTGGTGGTATGCACCTGGGTACTCTCATATTCCCTAGCACCCAGTTTTCAATCCCAAACCTTGTGGAGATCGTGCCTAAAAGATCCCCTCACCATTCCCCTCATCTCAGCTTCATCCTTAGCCTATTCAGTCATTTAGGAACTAGGTGATGACATTGGCCCATTTAGCCCAGTCACAATATTTCCCACTGATTGATTAATGGACTTCTTTAACCTAAAAGAAATATCTTTTCTGTGACCTATTGCTGTGTGTTCCAGCAGGTGTGAATGGGATGGAAAAGGAGGAAAGGGATGTCTGTCCAGCTAGATTTGACTAGTTTACCCTGGTAACCAATGGAGTGACCCCTGCTTACAACAAGTTACTCAGGCTGCCTCCAGCCAATGTTAAGAGTGGCATCCTCTGCAACAAAGTGAAGCCCTAGTCCCACTTGGCAAGAAAAGCAGTGAATGCTTAGACCAAGGAATGAGTGTAGCTAGGCGTGTGGGATGGTATACCGAGCTTGGGCTTCGGACTCAGCCAGATCTGGGTTCCAGTCCCTATTTTTTCTCTTACTAGTGCACAATCTTAAAGGTGAGATGGAGCTGGCTGTACTTTCTGTCACTCCACTGGTCCTCAGGGTAAAGTAGTCAGATCTGGTTGGCCAGACATCCCCTTCCTCCTTTTCCACTCTATTTGCACCCTGCTGGAAGCTCCAGCAGTAGGTCAAAGAAGACAATTCTACCAGGTAGAAAAGGACCGTTCATCAGTCAGCTGTAGAAAGCAGCCTTAGATGGCTATTTAACCTCTCTGAACCTTGGTTTTCTATTTATAAAATGGGAATAAGACTCAACCTTGCAGGCCTCTTATGAGGCTAAAATAAGGGAGTATATAAAGTGTCTCGTATCTAGGTGGTGTCCTTTATAATCAGATCTTATACTTATTCACATGTCCAGCAGAGCAAAGTGGATTCCTTGGACTATTTTCTACCCCAAACACATGCCACCACCCTGTCAAGATGTGTTCTTTCTGAATGCAGTGAATAAAGAGAACCTGTGGGGTAGCTGTTGCTAGGAGGTAGAAAGGCAGTGATAGCTACATTTTTATGTACAGGGAGCCACAGGTGGATAAGGTCCTGCCCTCCGAGGCTAGTACAAATCAGCATGCACTAGAGGACATAGGACCCAAGGAAAAGAAACACCTTGCTTACAGCTTTGGGGATTTCTAAAGCTTCCATGGAAAGCCCAGGGTATCTCTTGGGAACTAAAATATAACTAATGTGAAGCTGTAACTTACTCAGCTGCATGGTGACTGGATTGTCTAAAGCAACCATGTGGCAGCAGATGAGTGAGGCCTGCTTGGAGTCAAGCCAAAAAAAGCCAGCGTTGGCTCGAGTCCTTGGTCTGCAGCCTTACCCAGGCTCAAGGCCTCTGGTTGTCCAAAAAAATAACAATAATTCTCATCTCGGTCCTAGTATCATCAGGCTATGACAGCTGATGACACTGGCCATGGAGGTCCATCAGGTTTCCTCTGCTTACCGAGTCACCTCCTGATAGCAGCTTTGCTTCCTTGTATATTGTTTCCTGAAGGGCAGAGACTGGGGGTATATTTCTCAGCTTAAGTTACATCTTTTCATCATGGTCCATACTGTTAGGGTCTCCTCAGCAAGAATGAGGTTTCTGTTTTGGGCTCCACACTTCATCCCCAAGAATCTTGACTCAGACCCATACTGGTTACTATTTCTCCCCTGTTGTTTTCCTGGACTCCTGCATTTCCTTATCTAAAAAACAGTGCCATTCAGTGATTATTTGTGGTTCCATCATCCCACAATAGTTTCCCTTCCTTTTAGTTGATATGCAGGTGTTCTGAAATTCTGGGAATTTGACTGATTTATTAATGCTGGACAGGAAGGAAGGGCCCATGTCAATCACCAAGGTGACTGATAATGCCCCATTCCTTAGGTCCTTATAAGTAGAGAATCACAAGATGCCAAGAGCACCCTGGACAAACATCATCAAATTATTAAACATAAATGTCATTTTGGAGTTAGGTGGGAAACATTAACACCCCAACTTTCATGATGCTAGAGGCACTGTAACATCAATACTGCCTCTGAAGAGGCTGGGAAACTAAGCAGGTCTTTGTTTCCTTCTAAGTTTCCTTTAGACTCCAAGAGCCAGGACAGTTGAAATGACTGACAACTCCATCAGTCTCTTCTGAATTTGGTTAAATGAGTAAGCCCTCCACAGCTCGATTTCCTATGCATTCACTGATCCAACTAAAGTTCTGAACTGGTAAGCCTGGGAACCAAACCTGGAGTTATAGTGACCCCACCAAAGAATGCCATCCTGTGAGGCTGGCTCCTCTTAGACTTTTAACTGCCAGAGGAGGAACTTGGAAGGGGCTCTTGGACTCCAGCAAAGGAAACACTGGGATTTATATAACATTGAATACAAATGCTGAGAGGTGTCTCGGGGACTCCTCAACCTGATTTCATAGATGTAGAATCTGCATCCCAGAAAAGTGATGTGACTTGCTTGGGGTCACCAGGACTTAACTGCAGAGCCAGTACTTAAGCTCAGCTCACCCAGCTTTCCCATGCTCCTTCCACCTCCTTCCACTGCCTTGTGTCCTGTTACCTCTGCGTGACCTAACACTGAACATATTCTAGCAAGAGCAAAGTAAGAAAAAACAGCCCTGCAAGCCCTGGAGCTTTTTTCAACCCTCCTCCTAAACAGGACAGATTTAAACAGTCTTCTCTGAATGGCAGGCTTTCTGGGGAAAATGCTCAGTCCTTCTTATTGCTTCCTCATCCCTTTAATCCTCTTCCTGTTGAGAGGGGGGTGACTCACTTCATCTCACAATGGAAGGAGAGAAGTGAAACCTCAGATCTCCCAGGGTGGTCTGATGCTTCTTTGTTCTCTGCAGGGCAGTGGCTGCACTGATCTGGTCCTGAAACTGGTAGCCACTAAAATGTAACTGGCCCCATCTGGCCTTTTGGGTTGATGTACTCACCCCTGGAGCCCATTTGTCATGATCTTGCAACCACTTCTTTGGCGTGACCCCCTTGCTTCTGTTGACCTTCCCATGTGCGAGGCATATGGAAATTTCACGATCTACTGCATACCATGTGCAGGGTATGGAGGGTCAAGTTCATCTATCTAGCCAGCTTCCTCCATCACTGCTGGGCTATCATTTTCTCCCTACCTCCAGAACTCTGAACATAGAATAAGGCAAAAGTTCCTCTGCTTTTAGCTTTTCTTTGTGTAACAGGTCTCCCAACTCCAAGACTTGAGCTTACAGAGGGCAGTCAGGGATCATGTGTCTTACACCACCTTCCACTACATCAGCCTTCTTTCTCTTCCCAGAAATCACTTGGGCAGAAAAAAAAAGGGCTTTCTTTCCCTTCCTTTTCCTTTCTGGCAGGGACTTCCCTTGTGTCATAGTCAACTACTTTTTTTCTGGGGCACTAAGGCTAATGACTCAGCTTTAATGGTGGAAGGAGTACCCTTTACATATTATGAAAGAAACACCAAAATCTGTGTTGTACAGGCATGGCCTTTGATTCAGTCCTTGGCATGAATAGGAAGAAGGAAGGAAGGGAGGAAGGGAGGGAGGGAGGGAGGGAGGGAGGAAGGAAGGAAGGAAGGAAGGAAGGAAGGAAGGAAGGAAGGAAGGAAGGAAGGAAGGAAGGAAGTTGGCTTAATATTGCAAAAACATGATCTCTATCACACAGATTAAAAACAGAGATACTCTGGTTGAAACAGGAAAATGGGCCCAGGACATGGCCGACCAACACCCTTCTCTCACTGGTGGCCCTGAAGGTATGCCCAGAACCCACTAGGGTGCCACAGAACACAGTTGGAAAAGAAACACAATTAGATAACCCTGGGGAAGTGCCTTTTCCTTCCTCGACTCCAATTTTCTCAATTGCAAAGTGAGGAACGTGGACTAGACAATCTGCAATCTTGTAAAATGTTCTGGGTTAATCAATTTTTTAAAAATATAGATCCAGAAAAAAAATCTGCTTAGCACTAAAGCTCTGCTAGGTAAAACTGGTTCTTTTCTGATGATTCAGGAAGCACTCGGGATCTTTGGTGCCTCTGGCTTATCAATAGGAATATCAATCCTCACTATTCTGGAGCTGTAGAAAAGTGCGGATTCACAGAAATTTCCAATTGATTGAACTGCAGATAAATCAGCTTTTGCAGCAATAAGGTACATCAAATTACCTTTTATTTGCCTTTTTCCTGGAACTTTATTAAAAAAGAAATTGATGAGACTTGTGTTTGTAAATTAATTTGCAAGTTATGCCCACAAGATTCATTTTAATTTTCCTATCCTGGATATTTTACATATCTGGTATAGCTATAATACCAAAATTAATGTATCATGAACTCCTCCTCTGAGGATGTTACATGCAAGACCCTTCTGTGGGAGATGAAAATATTCTTGAAATTATCTTTAATTTGAATGCTCAACAAGTACAATCTTTCCACAATGAATGTCTTATTTTTTATTTTGAGATTTTGTTTCGCTAAGGCAAAACTGAGCTCTAAACTTGATTATAAAGTGTTTGTTGGCTCTTGTAGGGAACAAAATAAAGACACCTGCAGGAAAATAACAATCGAGAACCTTTTTCTCTGTAGCAAAAGTCACGCTTCATTCCAATCTGTAAAGGTCAGTCCTTGTTGGAAACAACAGTATACTCTTATCTACAGTGAGATAGCAGCTCCCCCATGAGGACTCGTCTAGAACTGAGCAAAAAAAACAGATATTAATACAGATTTTTTGGCCTAAAATATCACAGTGAGTTTGTCCTTTGAATCAAGGGATGGGAGTAAGTGTGGGATGGGTGGAAGGGTAAGGGCAGCAGGCTTTGATTTAGTGCTTCTTTTTTTGTTTAACTACATGAAATTCTCTGGTTGACAAGTGTTTTAGTTTGCTAAAAGCTGCTGGGAGCAACATACCAGAAATGGGTTGGCTTTTACAATGGGAATTTATTAGATTAAAAGTTTACAGTTCTGAGGCTGTGGAAGTGTCCAAATCAAGGCATCATCAAGAGATGCTGTCTGACCAAGGTGCAGCTGTGGGTGACCAGGTACATGGCAGCATCATGTAAAGATGCTTTCTCTCCCAGCTCAGATGTGGGTGATCAGGCACATGACAGGGCATGTCTCTACCAGTCTCTACCTTCTCTGCCAGGCTTACTTTCTCCCTGAGCTCAGCTTAGGCAATCAAGAATATGGCTCATCTCTCCCTTCTCCTCTAGGCCTCATCTCTTTCAGCCTCTCAGGAGTCTCTTTCCATGTCTCTGTACTCTGCTGATTCTAGCCTCTGGCCTCCGAGAACTCTCTCTCAACCTCTTGGGGCTTCTCTGTCTCAGAAGCTTTTTCTCTTTGTCTGCTGCTTTTAATCCTCTGTTTATGAAGGGTTCCAGTAAGAGGATTAAGACCCACTCTGGGTCCCGCAATGTAATCAAAGGCCCTTAACAGAAATAATTTAAATAAGAGTTCCCACCTACAATAGGTTTACATGCACATGGATGGATTAGCTCTAAGGACATGATCTTTTCTAGGATCCACAAAAAGCTTCAAACTGTCACAAGAAGAAAGTTAGGTTCTGATGAAACATACTACAGGTTAAACATTTAAAAATTTAGACTGCCCATTGACTTTAGCAATGATTTCTAAAGGTGGAGAGAGAGAAGAAGAAAGGGGAAGGGATGGGGGAGGAGGCAGGGAGCAGATAAGAGTGAGGAGAAAATGAGAGAGAAAAGAGCAAGAAGGAGGAGAAAAGGGTGGAAAGATGGATATTGGGAGAAAGAGGG
>JAQZBX010078775.1:0-14071 GCA_029593785.1 Cabassous unicinctus
CACCCCCTATAAAAAAATCAACTCAAAATGGATCAAAGATCTAAATATAAAAGCCAGGACCATAAAACTACTAGAAGAAAATGCAGGGAAACATCTTCAAGACCTTGTAGTAGGTGGTGGTTTCTTGGACCTTACACCCAAAGCACATGCAACAAAAGAAAAAATAGATAAATGGGACTTCCTCAAAATTAAACACTTTTGCATCTCACAGGACTTTGTCAAGAGGGTGAAAAGGCAGCCAACTCAATGGGAAAAAAGATTTGGAAATCACATGTCCGATAGGGTTTAATATCCAGGACATATAAAGAGATGTTACAACTCAACAGTAAAAAGACTAATGACACAATTAAAAAATGGGCAAAAGACTGGAATAGACATTTGTCCAAAGAAGAAATACAAATGGGAAGAAAACACATGAAGAAATGCTCAACATCACTAATGATTAGGGAAATGCAAACCAAAACTACAGTGAGATATCATTTCACACCTGTCAGAATGGCCACTATTAAAAAGACAGAACTACAAGTGTTAGAGAGGATATGGAGAGATAGGAACACTTCTTCACTGTTGGTGGGAATGCAGAATGGTATAGCCACTGTGGAGGACTGTTTGGCAGTTCCTAAAGAAGTTGAATATAGACTTGACACGTGACCCAGCAATACCACTACTGGGTATATATCCAGAAGAACTGAGAGCAGAGACACGAACAGATGGCTGCACACCGATGTTCATAGAAACATTATTCACAATTGCCAAACGCTGGAAACAACCCAAATGACCATCAACAAATGAATGGATAAACAAACTGTGGTCTGTTCACATAATGGAATATTATGCAGTTGTACGAAGAAATGAAGTCGTAAAGCATATGACAACATGGATGAACCTGCAGGATTTTATGTTGAGCGAAGCAAGCCAGACACAAAAGGACAAATACTATATGACTGCATTACTATGAACCAAATATATTGTGTAACATATTGTTTGATTCAAAATTTTTTTATATGTATCCAGTACGTTTAATTGAGAAATGTAGGTATTTGTTCATCTGTGTTTACTTTTTAGTTGTTGTTTTATATTTTCAATTATTAAATGTACAAAATAAAGGTAAAAAGAAAAGCGCTAAAAATTAAAGAGGTGCTTATATAGGTAATTAAGTACTCATGAAGCCCAAATTGGAGAAGCCAAACAGAATAAAAAGTCACATAAAATCTGAATAAAGAAACTACTTAAAGGAAAGAAACTAAAAAGTTTACCTTCAATTCTTCCATAATCTTTCTATAGCCTATTGTGTTCCCAAGGTCTTCTAACTTTGAATGAATTCCAGTGACTCATTAAAACCAGTTAAAGAAACTAAGGGGATTGGCTAGGTATGGAAAGATAGGGGAGATGTGAGTTTAGCCTACAGTTCTGTGTACTAGGCCTGGAAATTAAAATGATAGGGACATGGGGGATATTACAAAAAATAAATCATGTTTTATATAGTCTGTCCTGTAATTCCCCAACTAAAATTTAACAGCTTTTGAGATGACAGAAATAATCCAAAGTCCAACTTTCAGTAAGGAAAGAAAAAGTCCTTTATATCTATGAAAAGATATTTTCTAAATTATGGTTAAAACAGATTAAACAATTCCAATACATATATTGCGGAACTTAGTGTGATTTTTTAAGGTGATCATTCTCCATTTTAGAATTTTATTAAAGAAAATAGAGGTTTAAGCCTACTGCAAAGGAAGGAAAAAAAAGAACATTTCTTACATACACTGTAATGGTTTCAATTTTATTTAGCTTGGGTGTAATCTCCCTAGGTTTATAGGATACTAATAAAATAAATTAGCATTATATGTATTAAATCTTTAGGATGATGAAAATTCTAAGTTTTTGGCTAATGAAATTATTACAAACCTCTTCCAAATGTTTTAGCCTAAATTGAAATAGTTTTTTTTTTTTTAATTTACAGAACAGAATGAGGGATATGAGACTTAAATGGATATAGAAAGAAGTAAAAGGTTTGTGGAAGAGAATTCATAGTCAATGCTGATGAAAATTTGATCTTTGTTTAAGGAAATGTGTTTTGTCCTAGTTAAGATGATTGGTTTTCATAAAATCAGGGTGGAAATATGTAAGACAAGCTTCAATGAATATAGAAAGTTATAGAAGGTATTGTAGAAGGTAGCATTAGGTAAGGAAATGTGTTTTGTAAAGGTGAAATTTGTCTTGAGATGAAGTAACTGTAGTCTATGTGGTCATGGTTGGTTACAGAAAGTTTGCAAAAGTATTTTCTAAACTGAAACATTTAAAAGGCTAATTCCAGGAAGCCATTATTAAATAGAAACCTGAATTTATGTTGATAACAAAAAGTAACTTCATAATAGGGAAACTTGACAGAGTTCACCTCAATCTGCATATTAAAGCGGTGCTAGGGAGAAGATAATCTTGATTCCACTGGGAACCTTAGGTTTTCATAAAATAATGGAGAAAGTAGTTTTTCTTATACTGCTAAAGTAAAATACCTATGAATTAACGTAATCATAGTAAAGGTGTACAAGTAAAAAGTAAAGTACTAAAAATAGTTGATTTAACATGTTATAAACTGCATTGGAATTATTTAGAAAGTGTGTAAAAATTAAGAGATAGACTTCAGTATTGTCAAACTCTCTTGTGCATTCAAACCAGGCCTCCAGTACCCTGCATGGTGCGTCTCCATTTGAGTTACTAGCTAAGTTAGTCATTACGACATCTAAAATAATAAAAGGATCTACCACATCTGTGGACATGGTTCCTGAAGTGGATGGAAAATACGATGCAGTTTCAGACTCCTGCAGCAGCCAGTGATGGCTTCATATGGCCAGATTTACAATGGACACTGCCTCCAGACTGGCTCTGTAAGGGCACCATGCAACGGGTCGGTGAAACACTGAAGCTTCCCTCCAATGGCCAATGGTGCTGCAGCATGCTGGCTGTAAGAATGATATACCAATTGGAGCAATAATTGCCAGAGTAATGTGAGGAAAACCTAAACAGACACAACTGGTATTATGGCCTGCTCCTATGGAGAGACAACATGTATGGTAGTGCAAACCTGGAGCTTAGATCTATTAACTGCAGCTCAAAAAGGAACCTGTTCATTGATTAGTATTAACTACTGTACTTATATACCTGATGAATATATCTCTTCCATTCTACATCATATGCAGAGGGATATTGAACATGTTAAAAGTCTTTGTAAACTTAGTTTATTTTCTAAGTAATTAATGAATGTCCCTATAAGGTAAAAGAATGGCTCTCTTAAATATTGTCTTTATTTTGCTTGCCCTATGCTTATCCTCTTGTTGCCTATATTGTCTTTGTAAGTTTATGTCTAGGGCTGTGCCTCTCCTCATACCTCTCCTAGCTACCTAGGCATAACCACTGCTGTGGGAACTGGGGGTGGCAATGTCCTAGAAAGCATGTGAAACTTACAAGATCAAGCCATCAGCTTCAGGGGGATGTAGCCCTGGAGGCACCTGGCCTTTCTCATTCCCATGGTCCAGTATGCCATGGCTGCCCCCTCCTTTTTGGACAGCTTACCACCATTTTCTTTATCCTCTTAGTAGGACAAGTATCTTCAAAATTCTAACTGAAGTTTATTTCTTCCAGAATCAGCACCTTCCAGAACAAGGTATTAGCCATGCAGGGATTTCATCCAGTTCTAACCATGGTGCCGGAACCGCCTTCCTTCAACCTCAATAAAATAGCAAGAGTTTCACACCCTATCAGGCAGGGAACTGCTCCTCCTAACCAGCAGGAAACAGCCACAGAAGAATTACTATCACCCTTTAGCTCCTCCTTAAGAATAAGGGTGTAAACTCTCTAAGGGGGGAGTTGAGGCAGGTTAGTATAGGAAAAAGGGAAGGCAACAAGTCTGAATGAAGCCCGCCAAAGACTCTGGTCACAAGGTCCAGTTTGAAAGTCCCGGACTCAAAAGAAGTACTGGATAACTCTAAACAGAAAGGCCTCTGCACTGTTTCCATGAAAGCTAACAGGTGAAGGTAGAGAGGCAACCATTCAGGACAATGTCCCTATGTGTGTCTATGTGGACTCTTTTTATACCTAAACTAGTTTGTGAGGTCACTGTAGAAAACTCAGACAATTTAGATGGGGGAAATGTATAGTATGGGAAGCCTCCTCACAGTACTTCCCTACCTGGTACTTTGTTATCTACTAATGGAAGTGCTGCTAGTATACTGTTAGATCCCTTATTGTTTCCCATAAACATTTTTCTTTTTACTCATAGCAACCTAGCCAATACCTTTCTACAGTGGGCTTCAGCAGTAACCAGGCCCACAGTCGAACCCACTGTTGGGTGCACACAGACTTACCATCCATGGGCGCTACTGGCCTTCACTGGACCGTACGTCCTGCAAATTGGACAGCATGGAAGACCATGCTGGCATGGCAGAATACAACCCATTGACAGGTTTGGAACAAGAACTTCTCATTTAAGACTAAGATTCAGCTGCTGTCTTTCAATGACACTCGTAATTATATTTTTTTCCCTTGCAGGGGAACAAGTGAATAAGCCCAGGCCTTTATTAGGATATGCAGTATATAATGGCTTAGGATGGTTAATGGCAGAGTCTGTCACCCTAGATTGCATCGCCCCTGTCTGCAGGGAACTAAAGAAGGAATCGGTGATGTGGAGTGGTTACCCTCCGAGTTGTGTAATTTTACTATCAAGACTAGATATAGATAAAGCGTGACCCCTGGTGGTTCTACCATTGGCCGTTTTTGTGCCAGGTGGAGCTGCAACTGTTACTGAAAAACATATAATGGCTTTAGCTAATCACACTGCTTAAGTCCTTAGTGACTCCAAAGCAGCAATTTTCTTACTAAATGATGAAACTACCCAACTACAAAATGGAGTTTTACAAAATAGGATGGCTTTAGATATTATTGCTGTATCACAAGGTGGGACCCAAGCATTCATTAATGTTCAATGTTGTATATACATGACTCCTATTATTCTGTTGTCTTTTAGACTGTTGCTGTGGAATGTGGATGCAATCCTTGTCTAATGGTCAACATAGGCTGCTACGTGGGAGTGGACTGTGGGGACCCAGGACCCAGGGCCTCCCTATAAGTCCTCAGCATGAAAGATGCCTGTGTGACCTAGACGTAAGTTAAAGGTTAACAGCCTTCTCAAGAGGGGAGAAAATGTATAGATGGTATCATAAACTATACTCTTCCCAAAGCATTAAATGTCCTTGGTAAATGTCCTTCCTATGATTGTAGTGAAAACATTACCAGACAAAATGTGTATGTTTCATATGACGCTACCAGAAACCCTGTTCTCATACCCTAGGAAATGTTCTTGTTCTGAAACCCCTTATATCACCCTTCATTTTCCTGTCTCTTTGTGGAGTGCTATCTTGATTTTCTGAACCACAGCCATCAGAGAGCCTCTCCAGTCTGTAAGTCCCAATAAAGCTTATGCCTGACTAAATACCAGGTGTGTTCTTTGGTCTTGTGGCTGAACCAACTTGTTCCCTTCAGGAGTTGGGTTGTAACACAAGGGTGGTTCAACATAAGAAAATCAATTAAGGCATTATACCACATCAACAAATTGAAGGGAAAAAACCCAAAGGATTATCTCATTTGATGCAGAAAAGGCATTAGACAAAATCTAACATCCTTTCTTGATAAATACACTTTGAAAGATAGGAATAGAAGAAAAATTCCTCAATATTAAAAAAGGCATATATGAAAAACCCACAGCCACCATTGCACTCAATGGGGAAAGGCTGAAAGCTTTCCCTCTAAGATCAGGAATAAGACAAGAATGCCCACTGTCACCAGTGTTATTCAAAATTGTGCTAGAAGTTCTAGCTAGAGCAATTACACAAGGGAAAAAAAACAACAACATCCAAATAGGAAAAGAGGAAGTAAAACTCTATTTGCAGATGACATGATCCAATATTCAGAAAATTCTAAAATGTCTAAAACAAAGCTACCTGAGCTAATGAATGAGTTCAGCAAAGTGGCAGGATACAAGATCAACACACAATAAACAGTAATTCCTCTGTACAACAGTATTGAATAATCTGAAGGGGAAATCAGGAAAAAAATTCCATTTACAACAGCAACAAAAAGAATCAAATACCTAGGAATCAATTTAACCAAAGACATACAAGACCCATCTTCAGAAAACTACAAAAGAATCCTAAAAGAAATCAAAGAAGCCCAAAACAAATGGAAAGGCATTCCGTGTTCATGGATTGGAAGACCAAATATTGTGAATATATCAATCTTACCAAAACTGATTTATAGATTCAATGCACGACCAGGCAAAATTCCAACAGCCTATTTTACAGAAACAGAAAAGGCAATTACCAGTTTAATTTGAAAGGAAAATGCACCCCAATAGCCAAAAGCATTCTAAAAGAGAAGAGTGATGTGGGAGGAATTTTACTGCCTGACCTTGAAACATATTACAAATCTACAGTGGTCAGAACAGCATGGTATTAACAAAGATGAACACATCGATCAGTGGAATAGAGATGATATTACAGAAATACACTCTCACCTCTATGGACAACTGATTTTTGACAAACCTACCAAATCATGCTAACAGAACAAAAGTCTCTTCAACAAATGGTGCTGGTAGAAATGGATATCCAACACCAAAAGAATGAAAGAGGACCCCTTCTCACTCCCTATTCAAGAAAAATCAACTCAAAATAGATAAAAGACCTAAATTAAAAAGCCAGGACAATAAAACTACTAGAATAAAATATAGGGAAATATCTTAAAGATCTGGCAGTAGGTGGTGGTTTTTTAGAACTTATACCCAAAGCACGTGCAACAACAACAACAAAAATAGGTAAATGGGACCTCCTCAAAACTAAACACTTTTACATCTCAAAGGACTTTGTCAAAAGGGTGAAAAGGCAGGTGACTCAATGGGAGAAAATATGTGGAAATAACATATCCGACAAGGATTAAATATCCATGATATATAAAGAGATGCTACAACTCAACTCAACAACAAAAAGACAAAAGATCTAAATTAAAAATGAGCAAAAGACTGGCTGCCTGCCATCCTTGACCCCTCTGTCATACTGCAAGGAACATGGTGGCATCTGCTGGTCTCTCTCTTCTCTTCTGGGTTTTGCTGCTTTCAGCTTCTCGCTTATTTGGCTTTCCAAAATCCTGTATTTTATTCATGATTGTTTGGAAAGCCCACAATTATTTAATAAAAATTTAAAAAATAAAAATAAATGAAGTCAGACTATAACCTCATACCATGTACAATAACTAACTCAAAACAGATCAATGACCTAATTTTAAGTGTAAAACAATCAAACTCTTAGAAGAAAACAGATGGAAATATCTTCCCGATCCTGCTCTGGTTATAGATTCTTAGACTTTATTCTAAAAGCATAATCAATGAAATGAAGAAATAGATAAATTAGACTTGATCAAAATTTAAAAAAAAAATTCATGTGCAAAGGCCATTAGCAAAAAAGTAAAAAGACAACCTATGGTATGGAATAAAATATGCAGAAACTTTATATTTGATAAAGGTTTAACATCTAGAATACATTCAACGGAAATGGAAAAAAAAACAAAGAAAAAATGGACAAATCACTAGGTATTAGGGAAATGCAAATTAAAAAATCATAACCAGATTGAGACACTATTTCACAACCACCTGAATGGCTATTATTAAAAAACCCCAGAAAATTACAAATGTTGGATTGGATGTAGAGAAGTAAGAACACTCATTCTTTGCTGATGGGAATGTAAAACAGTCCGTCATGGAAGACATTTTGGTGGTTCCTCAGGAAACTAAGTACAGAATTGCCATATGATTTGGCAATCCCTCTTCTAGGTACATACCCAGAAGAAATGAAAGCAGGAACATGAATAGACGACATACATAGGGGCATTATTCACATTTGCCAAAAGATGAAAGCAATCCAAGTGTCCATCAGCCGATGAATGGATAAACAAAATGTGGTATATACATGCAACAGAATATTGTTCACCATCAACAATTTGTGCAGGATAGACATCTTAATGATATTTAGTTTTACCATCCATGAATCTGGAATATTCTGCCATTTATTTAGGTCTCCTTTGATTTATTTAGCAATGTCATGTAGTTTTCTGTGTACAAGTCCGTTACATCCTTAGTTAAGTTTATTCCTAGATATTTGATTCTTTTAGTTGCTATTGTAAATGTACTTTTTTTCTTATTTTCATCCTCAGATTGCTCATTATTAGTATACAGAAACGTTATTGATTTTGGTGTGTTGTTTTTACATCCCACCACTTTACTCAATGCTTTAGAAGCTTTGTTGTAGATTTTTTGGGACTTTCTACATATAGGATCATGTCATCTGCAAATAGTGATAGTTTTACTTCTTCCTTTCCAATATGGATGCCTCTTATTTCTTTTTCTTGCCTAAGTGCTTGAGCAAGTACTTCTAATACAATGTTAAATAAGAGTGGTGTCAGTGGGCATTCTTGTCTTGTTCCAGATCTTAGAGGGAAAGCCCTTAGCATTTCATCATTGACTATGACGCTAGTTGAGGGTTTTTCATATATGCCCTTTATCATGTTGAAGAACTTTCTTTCTAATCCTATCTTTTGAAGTGCTTTTATCAAAAAAGGATGCTGTGTTTTGTTGAATGTTTTTTCCACATCAATGGAACTGATTATGTGATGTATTATGTGGTGTATGGCATTAATTGATTTTCTTATGACAAACCATTCTTGTATACCTGGGATAAAAACCAGTTGGTGGTGGTGTATAATTCAATTGATGTGTTGCTGATTTACAGATGTACTACCAGTCAAAATTCCAACAGCCTATTTTACAGAAATAGAAAAGGCAATTACCAGATTCATTTGGAAGGGTAAAGGACCCTTGAATAGCCAAAAACATCTTGAAAAAGAAAAATGAAATTAGAGGAATCATGCTACCTGCCTTAAAAGCATACCACAAAACTATAGTGGTCAAAACTGCATGGTACTGACACAAGTATAGACATACTGATCAATGAAACTGAACTGAAAGCTCAGATACAGATCTGCGCATATACGGCTGTAGCAGTTTGGCATTATTTATGAATTCCAAAAATAGATATTGGATTATGTTTGTGAACTGGTCTTTTCCTCTGGGCATTTTAGATTATATTGGATTCAGAGGTTTCACTTTTAACTTGATTAAATAATGATTAAGGCTTTGATTGGGCCACATCATTAGGACGTTGAGTCTGGTGGGTGGGGACTGAGAGAGAAACTGCAGGGCAGAGAAGAGAGGCTGGAGTTTTGATGCAGAGCCTGGGGAAGTAAAGACATGGAGAAGGAGGATGCAAGGGAGTTTTAATGCTGGAGCCCCAGGAATTAAACACACAGAGAAGCAGAAGGCTTGACTGGACATGGCAGAGGCCCCTAGAAGAGAGACGAGCTGTTCACTTGAGAGTTTACAGCTGCCTTATGGAGAGACAGAGCAGCAGCTGAGCCAGGAGAGAAATGAGCCTTGGGAAGAGAGGAACCCAGGAAGCCTGAACCATTGCAGACGATGGCAGCCATCTTGCTCCAACACGTGGCAACAGACTTTGGTGATGGAAGTAACTTATGCTTTATAGCCTGGTAACTGTAAGTTTCTACCCCAAATAAATACTCTTCATAAAAGCCAACAGATTTCTGGTTTCTTGCATGAGCACCCCTTTGGCTGACTAACACAACAGCCAACTGATATTTGACAAGGCCATCAAGCCCACTGAACTGGGAAAGAATAGTCTGTTCAACAAATGGTGCTTGGACAACTGGATTTGGAGAAATCCAAAAGAATGAACGAGGATCACCATCTCATGCCCTATACAAAAATTAACTCAAGATGAATCAGAGACCGAAATTATAAGAGCCAGGACTATAAAGCTCCTAGAAGACAATGTAGGGAAGCATCCATGGGATCATAAACTTTACCCAAAGAATGAGCAATGAAAGAAAAAAATAGATAAATGGGACCTTCTCAAAATTAAAAACATTTGTGCTTCAAAGGAGTTTGTCAAGAAATTGAAAATGCAGCCTACTCAATGGGAAAAAATACTTGGGAACCACCTATCTGATAAGGGCCTAATATCCTGTACATATAAAGAAATCTTACATCTTGAAAGCAGCCAAACAACCCAATGAAAAAATGGGAAAGAGATTTGATTCAATACTTTTCCAAAGAGGAAATATAAATGTCTAAAAAAAGCACATGAAAAGATGTTCAACATTGCTAGCTGTTTGGAAAATGCAAATCAAAACTACAATGTGATACCATCTCATTATTAGACTGGCTTCTATTTAAAAAAAAAAACAAAAAACAAAAAAACAAAAAACTACAAGTGTTGGAGAGGATGCGTAGGAATAGGAACATTCAACGACTGCTAGTGAGAATGCAGAATGATGCAGCCACTATGAAGTATGGTTTGGTGGTTCCTCAGGAAACTAACTATAGAATTGCCATATGATCTGGCAATCTCACTACTAGAAGAATAGAAAGCAGGAACGCGAACACATATATGCACAGCAATGTACATCGCATCATTATTCACAATTGCCAAAAGTTAGAAGCAACCCTAGTGACATCAATGGATGAATGGATAAAAAAAATGTGATATACACATACAATGGATTACTACCCAGCTCTAAGAAGGAATGAAGTATTGACACATGTGTCAGTATGGATTAATCTTAAAGACCTTATGTTAAGTGCAGTGAGCCAATCACTAAAGGGCAAATATTGCATAATCTCACTGACATGAACTAAGGATAGCGAGCAGATTCACAGAGGTAGAGTCTGGAAGATAGGTTACCAGGAGATAGAAATGGAGTAGAGAATGGTGAGTTGATGCTCAATCTGGGCAGAAACTATGATAAGGTAGATAGAGGCGGTTTGGCAGTGGACAAGGGTGACTGTGGTACAGCAATGTGAATGGGGTCAATGCTAGAGTGTGAGTGTGAGTGGGGTTGCAGGGATGGGTTAGACTACCCACTGAGCTGGGAGGAGGGCTGGAAGAATGAAGAAACAGGTGAACTCTGGGAAATTTGAGGACTGTGGTTGAAAATACAATTGTGGGTGTGTTTTTTTTGACAACTATGGCAAGGGAGGGTAACTGGTACAGGGTGTTGGTGGTTGAGGTATATGTGGGGAAGGGTGTACCTGGGGCATGCCTCTATGGAATATGAATGTATTCATTTGGTTACAGGGTATTATCTCAGTGGGTGGAGACCCATACAATAACCAACAAAATATTAAACTCCCATCCTGGGGAGTCCTGCCATGTTTTCTTATAGAGGGGCAAGAATCTCTTGAGTACATAGGCAGTTCCTAATAAAAGAAAACAGCCCAATATGCCAAGCCCTCGATATTAATGCTTGTACTTATGAACCTTTCTCTTGCAAAATTGGAACTTAGCTTAATAATATACATTGCCTAAGAGTTACATCCTGAAAACCGCCTTCTAACTCAAATGTGGCCTCTCTCTAAGCCAAACTCAGCAAATAAATGTACTACCTTCCCCTACAGTGGGATGTTATTACCCAGAATGAGCCTCCCTGGCACTGACGCATTAATATGAATCACCAACCAGTGATGCATTTGGAATAAGATCTTGACCGAAAGGGGTAAACATTAAATACAAAGCGTTTTTACGGCTAAGAGCTTTCATAGTCAGTTAGGAGGTCATTCCAGAGAGTACGCTTATACACTTCTCAGAAATCTCATTAACTGCCACAGTAAACAAAGCCTCAAACAGGGTGCTTCCAAGGGCTCTAGAGACATCTGGACACTACTGGCAAGGCACACAACCCCATGAAATCAGCACCCTATTGGTGGGCCTTACCTTGACATGTATGATAATCTATTTCCCCAATGTAACAGAGTTAGGCTCATTTAAAATTCCCCTACACGATTCTTTTTTTTTAAAAATAGTTCAAGTAATTTTAATATTTTATGAACCAACTTTTTGCTCAAACAAACTTCCTAACTGGGAAGTTCAGATTTTGGATAACAGTAACAGCTCCACTATACGATATATACAAGCTAATCTGACATTTTATATACAAAAAGTTATATGTTAATCATCTATGAAAAACAAAACAATATTTCACTTAATTCTTTAATAATTTATAAAAATAATTTAGTCTTAAATTATTATATTATTATATTTCATTTCTCATGGTCTTAAATTATTATACTATTATATTTCATTTCTCATGGTTTGAAACCTTTGAAGAGAATATAGGAGCCTACACATAATTCTTTTACCCCTTTTATTTGAACCTATAATTAGCACTATACCCATTAACTATATGTCCAAGAAACTTAAATCTTCAGTCTGTTCATATGCTGATTGGGCCCTGAATCTCAGCAGAGTTGCAGCCAAGATCTACTCTCCAGGTCATCGGACTTGCCCAGGACAACTAACAAAATAATGATGAGGGACAACCCTCATCCCTAAAAAACAAAGAGTATCTACAACTGCAAGCAAAACAGTTCCTTCCATCTGCCCCTTCAGATCTAAGCCCCCTCTCAATATGAAGCAGAGCAGGCACCACCATCCCAAAATCTTCAAGATTGAGGAATGAACAAATATAAGGGGGAAATGCAACCATAGATGAAAGTAGACATTATTATTGTAGTAAAGGGAGAACTTGTAACACTGATATAAAGATAGTGGTTACCAGAGGTTCTGAGGGGAGGGGAAGTAAGAATAGATGGATTATAGGGCATTTCTAGGGCATTGGACTTGTTCTGCATGATACTGCCATGACAGATACAGGCCATTATATTTTGTCAAAACCTATAAAATTGCATGGTGCAAAGTATAAATCATAACGTAACCTATAGATCATGGTTAGTAGCAACATTTCAATATTTGTTCATCAATTGTAACAAATGTACCATGCTAATGTAAGATGCTATTAATAGGGGAAAATGTGAGAGGGGGTGGGGTGGGGTATATGGGAATCCCCGATATTTTCAAGGTAATTTTTCTTTAATCTGAAACTTCTTTAAAAATAAAGTAAAAACAAAGCAAAAAAAGGGAATGAAGTTCTGGTTAATGAGACAACACTGAAGATATTATGCTGAGTTAGGTAAACCAGACACAAAAGGACAAATAATGTATGGTCCCACTGATCTGAAATAATGTAAATAAGCAAACTCAGAGTTAGAATCTAGAAAATATGTTACCTGGCTGGGGAGAGGGAATGAGGAATTAATGCTTAATTTGTACAAAATTTCTATTTGGGTTGATTGTAGTATTGGAAATGAATGGGGGTAATGGTAGTATAATATTGAAAGTGTAATTAACAGCATTGCATTAAAACGTGAATGTGGTTAAACTGAAATTTTAGGTCGAATATATGTTACTAGAATGAAAGTTAAAAGACAAAACATAAGACTGTACAATACCATGAACCCTATCGTAAATGATGAACTATAATTCATAGTAGAAGTATAAAAATGTTCGTTCATGAATTATAACAAATGTACCACACTAATGCAAGGTGTTAATAATAGGGTGGTATAGTGGAAAAAAAAATACACCGTAATGTAAACTAGGGACTATAGTTAATACTAGAATTATAATACTCTTTCATCAATTTTATCGACACAAATACTATATTAATACAAAGTGTTAATATTGGGGGGGATAGGAACAGTTAGAAGCTGGAAGTCAGTGGAACTCAGAAGAGAAAGGAGAAGATGCTGCCTTGTGCATGCCCCTGTGACAGAAAAGCCAAAGAACCCCAAAGATTGCCAGCCAGCCAGAAAATACCGAACCCAGGAGGGAGCAAACTTTCTGCCTCTGAAATTGTGAGCCATGAGGCATGACTCAGGTTGAGTCTCTGCCCTCTTACTGGAGCTGATGTAAACGGAGACACACAGAGACAGACACACAGAGAAAGGAAGCTGCCATATTGATTTTGCCATGTGTGAGAGAGGACTGCAGGAAAACAGAGAAGTCCTGAGGGCTGAGAGAGGTCCCAGATTCCAGAACCAGAAGAACACAGAGGCACGGAA
>JAQZBX010078776.1:0-14081 GCA_029593785.1 Cabassous unicinctus
CTGGACGCCAGCAGGTGACGCCGGGGTCTCTGGGGGAGAGGCGGCCGTGAGGCCAGCACTCCTCAGGTGGGCCCTGCTCAGCGCCCCTCGCTGTCTCAGGCGAGGGCTTGGTTGGCGGTCAGCCTTGGGCAGAGTCAAAGGGGAAGGCCGTGCGAACGCCTCCCGAGGTCGCGGAGGAACCAGGACCTGTGCGGGTCCCCTCGTGAACCCATCCCCGTGGAGCGTGCCCCCGGGGTCGGGCCAGAGCTGCTTGCAGCAGGTGCACCGCAGGGGTCAGTTACCATTGGATGGCGGCGTGCGCCAGTGGGTGAAGTTAGGGCCACCAAATCCGCAGAGCTGGGGGCTCTGGGCGCCCGCTCGCTCGGCCCCTCTGGCAGGCCTCGTTTCCCGTTTCAGGGCAGTGCGGAGTGAGGACCGCTGCCCTGGCCTGCAGGGGCCCGCGTCCAGCGTGGCCCTCCCCTGCCCTCCCCCGCTGTAGCTGGGGGTGCGACTCGGGGCTCCCCACTTCCCAGCAGAGCCCGAGCCCCTCATCTGCACTGGGGGTGTTGTGGGCAGGGCAGGGGCGAGCGCTTCTGAAGAGGGGGCTGCGTGGTGGGAGTGAGGGCAAGGCTGAGGGGTGGGCTGCGCTGCCGGACCCAGGGGCTGCCTGAGCCAGGGGAGTCTGGGCCGGAGTTGTGCCCCCTGCTGGTCAGCTGCTGGCAGAGGCGGGGTGGGCGGGGGTCACTGGGAGGTGGCGGCACCGGGGAATGGGTTTGTGGCCTTGGACCCTGCAGCAATCTCTGACTCACAGGGAACGGAGACCCCCTGCCCCCGCCACGAGCTCTGCCGCCCCAGGCCGTGGCCTGCCATAGTGGACACCTGCTCCCAGGAGGCTGTGGGCTGTCCCCGAGCGGCACTGCTCTGCTCACTGCGCACTCGCAGTCCGCGGGGCACTGGAAGGTACTGGGGTCCCCCCGCTCCCCCCAGGGACTTTGGGGAGGTCGCAGGCCTGTGCTGCCCCCCGTGTCGGTAGCGCCGGCAGGGCGGATGGTGAGGGGCGAATGGGGTCCTGGAAATGTGCTCGTACCCATTGCACCAGAGCTGCTGGCGCCGAGCACCCCCCCGGGTGAAATGCTTCGGGGCCGTTTCTCACTTCGTCCTCATTAGAGACGAGGCGGCCGAGGCCCGCTTGGACGTCCCTGCCGGCCAGGCTTGTCCCTGTCTTGGCTCCTGCTGTCTCCCAGGACCTGGCATGTGTTGTCCAGGTGTTTGCTGAACGAATGAATGAGTGAGTGAATGAATGAATGAATGGGTGCGTGAACAGATGCGGCCGAGTGAGCTCCCCTGCCTTGTACTGCAGAAGGCCGTGTGGAAACAGGGTAGAGGAAGGGGATTTGAACCCAGGGAGAGCTGACCCCAGGCCCCCTTCCCTGGTCAGTGCTCCACCCCCAGCTGTGGTGGGTGTCGGCAGATAACAGCCAAGCCGCCCCCTCCTTGAGAGCACGGCCCTCGGCTGGACATGCTGCCCCCACTGGCCCCACCCCTGCCAGCAGCCCTGGCCAGAGGCTGACCAGCTCGGGGTCTTCAGGTCCCATCCCTGGCCCCCAGGTAGGACTGGCCACGTGGCATGACTCACGCTCCCCAGCTCCCTGTGGGTCGGGGTTGCTGGACTCCAGCCCGGACCCCTCCTTGCTCAGCTTCCGTCCCCTGTGCCTCCAGCTTCCTGCACTGCCCTCCCCTGCCCCTGCAAGGACCACGCCCCTGCTCGGAGGAAGGGTGTCCCAAGGCCCCGTGGCGTGGCTCGCTGTTTGACCAGACAGGCTGGTGTGTGTGGACGATGCCACTGTCTCTTGGCGTGAAGGGCTCTCTCAGGCTCTTTGTCCGGGGCCTCTGGCCAGTGTGGCGTTTTCTGCACATCTGGGCCGCGTGGCAAGTGGAGAAGAACCTGCCTGGGACATGGGGCCCGTTTGCTCGCAGGGGCTTGGGAGCTAGTTGAGCAGGGCAGACGTACCCTGAGCAGCGAAGGACCCTGGAGCCACCCGGGCCAGAGCCTCAGTGACCGGCAGCCACCCCTGCAGCTGCAGTGGTGGGAGAAGGTGTTACTGAGGAGGGGGACACGAGCTGGCTTGGATTGGGTGGGATTTGACTGGTGGGCGTGGGGATTGGGAATAAGGAGAGTCTCAGAGACAGAAAAGCCATGAGGGGTCAGGATGGGCTGTGGAGGGGCGTGGGGACAGGCCAGTGAGGTCGTGTGGGGCTGCCCCGAGAGGCTTTGGAGTCTGCTTGGTTCGGCTTTGCCCTCCAGTGCCATCACCAGGAGGTGGCCTGGGTGGGCGGTAGTTGGGAGTGGTGGGGAATATGGCGAAGTGGAGGGGTCCACTCTGGACAGGGCAGCTGCTGCTGGACTCAGTCCATTTTTGCCACCTGAAAGTAGAGATCTAGGGTTGCCTGATTTTCTGATTTTTGGGGGAGACTTGAGATTTGAACATGTAAATGAAATTCACTTGACTTTGAAATGTTGGCCATTAATTCCAATTTTATATAAAAAAAAAATCCCTTGGGGGGAGCAGGTGTAGCTCAGTGGTTGAGTGTCTGCTTCCCATGTGCGAGGTCCCGGGTTCAATCTCCGGTACCTCTTAAAACAAAAACAAACCCCAAAAAACAAAATCCTGGGGACGAATAAAACCTGTCTACTGGTAAGATCCAGCCCTTGGCCCCAGGCCTATAGCCCTGTTATAGATTTGACAGAGTGAGGAGACAGATCCCCCCACCCCCACCCCAGGTTCTCAGCAGGGGCGGGGGACCCACCCCGGCTCCAGCGGCACCAAGGCTGACCCCGGGCCAGGCAGCAGTGAGGCCTGTAGCCCCTTTGGGGATCAGGAAGTGGAGGCCCGGGAAGGATAACCGAGCCCGCCAGTTCTGAGGCCTCAGGTCGGGTTCACGCCCCTTACCCGTGTACTGAATCTCTTCCGTGGTGCCCCCTCCCGTTTGGGTGCCCCTAGCAACGGGGAGCTTACTGCCTCCCAGCAGAGCCTGCTCGGCACCTGTTGGAGCCCGCCTGGGTCCCTGTAGCTGCCTCTCAGCCCCTGGTCACTCTTTGGGGCCACCCAGAGACACCTGGCATCCTCCCACAGTCTCCTGGAGGCTATTCTGCTCCTGCCCTTGGGTTCCAGGGATGCCCGTGCCCTCCCCCCAGCCGTGGGAAGCAGCAGGGAAGGGTCTTTAGACCCTTAGAGACGACCCCAGCAGCCCGGGGGTTCTGCTCTGCCTGGTGCCAGCCTCACAGCTCCGTCAGGAGAGAGACACAGGCAAGAACGCTGGACACCGGGGGATAGCCCCGTCCCGCAGCCCCATGCCGCTCGCGCCCCCATGCGCTCACCCCCCTGTCATTTGTCTCCCCAGGCACGTACCAGGGCCAGTGGGTCAGCGGCATGCGCCAAGGCTACGGCGTACGGCAGAGCGTTCCTTACGGCATGGCGGCGGTCATCCGGTCGCCCCTGAGGACGTCCATCAACTCCTTGCGCAGCGAGCACACCAACGGCACGGCGCTGCACCCGGACGCTGCCCCCGCCATGGCGGGCAGCCCGGCCGTGTCCCGAGGGGGCTTCGTGCTCATGGCCCACAGCGACGCCGAGGTCCTGCGGAGCAAGAGGAAGGGGCTGTTCCGGCGCTCGCTGCTGAGCGGCCTGAAGCTGCGCAAGTCGGAGTCCAGGAGCAGCCTGGCCAGCCAGCGCAGCCGGCAGAGCTCCTTCCGCAGTGAGGCGGGCATGAGCACGGCGAGCTCGGCCGCCAGCGATGGCCACTCCACCGCCAGCCTGGGCGAGGCCGAGGCCGAGCTGCCGGCCGTAGAGGACGACGTGGACGCCACCACCACCGAGACCTACGTGGGCGAGTGGAAGAGCGACAAGCGCTCGGGCTTCGGCGTGAGCCAGCGCTCGGATGGGCTCAAGTACGAGGGCGAGTGGGCGGGCAACAAGCGCCACGGCTACGGCTGCACGGCTTTCCCCGACGGCACGGAGGAGGAGGGCAAGTACAAGCAGAACGTGCTCGTCAGCGGAAAGCGCAGGAACCTCATCCCGCTGCGTGCAAGCAAGACCCGCGAGAAGGTGGACCGGGCGGTGGAGGCGGCCGAGCGGGCGGCCACCATCGCCAAGCAGAAGGCAGAGATCGCGGCTTCCAGGTAGGGGGCGAGGGGGCGGGCATGGGGTAGGTGGGGCCCCTGGGCACCTGGCGGGGTTCGCCGTCCTGGCTGCTGATGTCTGCTGGTCTGCGAAGCCCCGGCCTGCGCGTTTCTCAAACTCATTCCCTATGGAACCCCAGGGTTCCTCTGCAGGGGTCCTGGGACCTATGGCTCCTCTCAACCAAAGAAGTGTCTTTTTCCTGTTTTGCATGTGGTACTTAACCTAAGAGTTTGCTGGATGGAGAAGTGGGCCTTCCTGCTGGTAAGTCAGGAGGACAGCTGCTGGCCAAGGGCCAGGTGTGACGCCACCCCGGCCGCGTTCCCAGACGGGCATGGGATGCCCAGCGCCGCAGGGTGTGGGCGGAGTGTGGGCGTGGCCGCCACCACCCAGACCTGCAGCCTGGGTTCTCCGAGGGCCATGGAGTCGCCATCAGCAGGGGAGGGTGCTGGGCAGGGGGCTTGCACAAGCCTCGCTGCTTTGTGCCAACAGGTGTTCTGACCGGGATGCGGAACTTACTGAACTTGGGGCTCCCGGGCTGCCGCTGGGACTCTGAGCTGAGGGTGCAGTGTTGATGGTTGGGGCTGGGCCATGCTGGAAGACGAGGCTTCTTTGGGGGTTGGTGCAGGGGTGGGAGTTCCCATGCCAGAGGGAAGGCGCCTGGGTCTGGCCCCCGGGAGCTGGGCATGTGAGCGTGTGGTCAGCTTCGGGCCCAAGCCGGGGACCAGGAGGCAGAGGCAGCCTGCCCGCAGGGTGCCAGGTGGGCCGTCTCCCGGGACCAAAGACTCGGGGTCCCTTGGTGGTTTGGCCAAGACTGCAGGGCCTTCGGCTCCTGCCCCCACCTGCCGTCCCGGTCAGTGTCGGGCCTCGGGATCTGCCTGGAGAATCCCAGGGCTCGGGGTGGGGATCTGGGGGTGGCTTTAGGTGTCTTGGGCCGCCCGGACCACAGATCCAGGTCTTTCTCCTCGACTCTGTTCCCAGCAGGTGCTGGGCCCTGGAGTTGGCCCAGGAGACCCCCAGGTCAGTCACACCCAGATCTGCCTGCCGTGTCACCAAATAACACTGACGTCCAGTTGGTTCTGATTGTAAGTGGCCTCTGAGCTTCAGTGAAAGAGCAGAAGCGGTGGTTGTGGTTTGCTGGCAGGAGACCCGTCACTCCCGTGCGCCGAGGGTTTAGAGGGACACGGAATCCACTCCAAGGAGCTGAGAGAGCCTGGCGGTCCCTGGTCGCTCCGTCGGCCCCCTTTCTATGCCCCAGCAACGCCCAGGCAGGGAAATAAATAGCTTGCATTCGTGACCACTCACCTGGTGCTTAAGAACAGATGAGGTTCAACAGTAATTTTTTCCATCATAAACGTAATGCTTGCTCTTTATAGGAAAATTGGAAAATAGAACTTGAAAGCAAGAAACAGCCTCAGCTGTGGCCTGATGGATCTTGGTGGCGTTTGGCATATTTCCTTCCTTCCAGGTCTTCCTTGCTTTTTCCCACCCCTCCTTTTTCTGGTTGCTTTGCTGACCCCGTGGGAAGAGGCAGTTTGTGGGGCTGGGGCTGCTGCATGGCCGTCTTCTGGTGCAGGGCTGAGGCGGAAGCACGAGGCACGAATGGAGAATCGCCACAGAGCGGATCCCATCGACAGAGGCACTTCTTTGGGGCCGAGGACTGCAGAGTCTTCTGAGAAATCCCACAAGAAGGGGACTCCCACCCCGTAGGGAGGCGCAGCGGTGTGCAGGCTTGGCGCCAGTGGGTAAGGTGCTCTCTTGGAGCCTCAGTTTCCCCATCCGTACAGGAGGAGTGATGGCACCTGCCTGGAAGGCTCAGGAAGTTTCCGTGGTGACTGGTGCCCGGCCCCCCGGCACTGCTCATGGGTGGGGGCACTGGCAGGAGGGGGGAAGCGCAGGGTTGAGTGAGGCGAGAAGAAAGCACAGGGGCTGGGTTGGGAGGGCAAGGAGAGAGGGACACAAGCAGTCGGTGTCCAGCTCGGGCCGAGCCCTGTCCCTGCCCTGGTCGCCAGCCCGTCGGGGCCCTGTGGCCTCGGGTGCCCGGGGCAGCTGTGCCTCTGGCCGGCCTCTGCCCGTCGGTGACGTCGTGGATGCAGGGACTGAGGGAGAGCGGTGGGGAGGGGCGGGGGGCCGGCGTGCGTGAGTGTGCGCGTGTGCACGTGCAGCTGTGCACAGCCTGCTGCACACCCGGCTTCCCCCAGGTCTACTCACAGGTGCTCCCATGTTTACGCCACGCTCACGGCCCCCAGGCCCTGCCCCCAGGCAGGCCTTCTTGTGGAGACAGGCGCGGGGTGGCAGGTGCTGGGCAGAGACTTCAGGTTCCCGGTCCAGGCTGAGCCGGGGCGGGGGCCCAGCCAGTAAGAGGGGAACCCTGTGTCCACACGCACACGCTCACCACCGACACACACACGTGCTCGCACACTCAGGCACTCACTCCTGACTCGTTCTCTCTCACATGTTCACACGAGTCATACCCGCTGTCACACACACGCTCGTTCACACTCTCGCCCTCATGGAGACACGGGCACTGGGGCGGGGCTGCAGGGCCCCGGGGACCCCTCCCCGCCCGGGCGGGCCTCCCAGCTCACTCCCAGAGACCCTCTCAGTGGCCCAGCAGCTGGATGTGTCTGGAAGGAGGCTCCCGGGTGGTCCCAGGCTCCCGACTTGGGGGCTGGGGCTGGTTTCTGAGTTGGGTCCCTAGAGCGACAGACCACGTCTGGGCCTTGCGCCCTCGCGCCTGAGTAATCTAGGTCTCTCTCTGGGTCTCAGTTTCCCAGCGGTGAGGACGGGGGCATGGGCAGGAAATGGGGTCGCTGCAGCTTCCGAGAGGTGGTCCGTCTCCGCCTCCCAGGGTGTCTCCCCTCTGACGCTAAACCCGGAGCCTTGGGCTTGGGGCCAACTCTACTTCTTGGGGGTGACCCTCTCTGCTGGGGGAGCGAGAGAGGTGGCCGTGTGGGTGGGGGTGGCTGCGGCTTCGAAGGCTCTCTCAGTCCCCCAGAGCAGCCCTGGGGTGGGTAAGCCAGGCTTCCGAGCCTGTGGGCAGGGGTGTGCGGGGCGTGGCCAGGAGGCCCCGGGGAGGGCGCCCGTCAGATCTAGGGACACAGGGAGCAGGCTGCAGTGGGGAGGCAGGTGGAGCCTTCCCCAAGGGAGGTGCAGTGGGTGCTGCCCCTGCGCCAAGGCCAGGTCTTGCTGGCAGTTCTCAGGACTGTGAGACAGGTCCCCTGCCCTCAGCTGACACCCCTGCCTTGTGGCGCTTCCCCGAACGTGCAGAGTCGGGGCAGGCCAGGAGGGACTGGCGCCGGCACGGAGAAGGGAGGTGATGACACCTCCTTGGCGTGGTGGCAGCTCGGCCTCCCTCTCCGCACCCGTGGCAGACATGGCTAATCAAACGCTGCACCCCTCCCTGGGGCCGAGTCGGCCCCAGAGCCTTCCCCCTGGGCAGGCCTTCCAGCCCCCCCGAGGGGCTCTTTTTCCCGGAGCTGTGGGTGGGGGGACATGCAGGGGCCCAGCGACAGCAGCCTGGGGTCTCTTACTGGGCTGCCCAGTTAGGAAACACCGGGTGTTTTGCCCGTTTGTTTACTATATTGTTAAAATCACAGCCTTGTAAGAATGTTACAACAAGCAGGGTAAGTGTAGAGTAAACCACGTGCCTCCCTGAGCCGTCCAGCTCCTTAGAGATGATCAGCATTTCCAGACCTTTCTGGGCATCACACACACGTCGTCTCCTTGTACACAAGCGGGTTTGTGCTGTGCGTGTGGTTTGGCGGCTCGTGTGTCTTGAGCATCACCCAGGTCGCAGGCGTCTTTCTGCCGGGTGGTGGTCCGTGACGTGGCTGCCCCTGCCTGTCGGCCCCTTCCTGCGAACGGCTGCATGTTTCGGGAGCGCTGCTCTTTTGGTCTTGCCGGCGAGGCCGCAGAGCCGCCTGTTTCTGCGAGGGTCCTCCTGAGAGAAGGTGTGGTGGCCACAGGGGTAGACGGTGGTGGTAGGTGCCGCCAGGTGCCCTGAAAGGCTGGAGGGAGGGTGCAGGGCGGCCCCGACGGCTGTGCCGTGAGGGATCCCTGCGGTCGGCCGAACAGTGGCCCCCGAGACGTCCACGCCCTCCTCCGCGCATGCTGCTTGCGTGATGAAGGGACTTGGCGGATGCGGTGACGACGTGAGGGATCCCGCGGTGGGAGACGGCCCTGGGTTAGCGGGGCGGGCACTAAATGTAATCATGAGGGTCCTGACAAGAGGGGGCAGGGGTCCAAGTGAAGGCAGAAGGGGCTCCGCTGCTGGTGTTGAAGAGGGAGGCGGGGCCACGAGCCACGGCGCGTGGGCACCTGCAGAGGCTGGGAAGGCCAGGGGACGGCTTCTGCCCTGGAGCCTCCAGCAGGACCCCGCCGAGCCGACAGCTGGACTTCAGCTGCCGCGTCCCTTGTGGGCTTCGGGCGCCTACACCTGGCAGGGAGTTAATTTGCGTTGTCGAAAGGCACGACGTTCGCGCCATTTGTTACAGCAGCAGCAGGACACACACTCCCTCCCCTGGCTGGGGGAGGGGCGTTTCTCCTCTGTGCCCCCCGGGAAGGCGTGCCCGTCCCCCCCCACACCTGGGGCCCTCTGTGCTGGGTGCTCGCTCGGCTTCCTGCCGACGTGGGAGGCGGCCACTGCAGGACAGGCCTCTGGTGGGCGGCCACCTGCTCTGACTGTGGCTCCCCGTGTGGAGAGGGGGTGCCGGGGTGTCGGCGTCCCTGGATTCAGCTGAGCGGGAGGCCAGAGGCGGCTGCGTGGCTTTTGGGTGCCTGGGGGTCCCGTGTGCCCATAGACCTTCGGGCTCCTTCCAAGGGGTCCTGAGGGGGGCTGCTCCTCGCAACTCCTGCGCTGCCTTCCAGTGGGTTGGGTGCTGCGGGCGCCAGGTGCCGCCTCCTTCCCGCACCTCAGCGTCTCCCGTTCCCGTCCCGGGGTGTCTTCTCCTTGCTCGCGGGGTCCCGAAACACGGCTGTCGGATGTGATTCGCGTCCTCGCCCGCCTCCCTCTCGCCCCCATGTCAAACCTGCCTCTTGCCAGATGGCGAGCTCGGGAGCCTCTGACTCACCGCCCCGCCGCTTCCCCGCCTGGCACCCGGCGAGGCGTCCTGGGCGACTCGGGGAGACGGGGGCAGCCCTGGACGGGCCTCGCTTGTGACCCGGAGCCGAGGGCCAGGCCGGGGCTCGTGGCTGTCTAACCCGCCCCGTGCTGGGGCCCCGGCCCGCTGCAGTTGGATTCTTCCGAGGGAAGCGCTGGCGTTTTAAAAGGCCCTGGAGAGACTCCGGAACCTCCTTTGTGACCGTCCCAGGATTCAGCCCCACCAGGATTTTTCCCCTCTAAATCCAGCCCCAAAGCCTCTCCTTGCAGCAGGAGCCCAGTTCCCCTCTGTCTTGGGGAGAGAGAAGCTGCGAGAGGCTCGGCCGTGAGTGAGCCGCGTGGCCACGGGCCTTTCCTTCTCCATGGAATGGTTGGTGGCTCGTGCCTGGGGTCACTGCAGGGGAGGTACAGTGGGCTTTCAGGGCAGCGCAGGGGCCGGACGTGAGCCGCACGCCGCCGTCACTGCCCCCAGCCCCATCACCGTCGTTCCTGGGGCCCAGCGGGCCTGAGCGGACCCTGGAACCAGGTGACACAGGGTCTTCCTCGGCCCCCTCGGCCCCCGCCCTGCTCACCTCTTTCGGTCCTGGAGCCGCGACATCCGTGAAGCCCCCCTGTGTGCCTGGGCCTGGAGCATGCCGTAGACAGCCCTGCTCGCCAGGCCTGCCAGGGGTCCCCGCTGTGACAGAGGCCCCCTCGTGGCCTTTCCTTGGGACCCGTGGAGCGGGCAGGGGAGTGAGACGTGGGGAGAACATCCCCTGCCCCTTGGCTGCTCGGCAGCAGCCTCCGTCTCCCCACCTGAGGATGAAATGGAACAAAGCACGCTCAGCTCAGTACAGCCGCATCCTCGCCTGGCTGGGTCTGAGGGGCTCGTTTGGCTTCTCTGAGTTGCGTTTTGGTCCAGCTTGGAGCCCAGTAGATGCTTGTGGCGGATTGCGTTGTCCCTGAGCTCACGCCCTGTGCCACGGGCTTTGCGGCTCTTCTCACTAGAGACGTGGCCGTGAGGTTTACCGGGCCATGGCATGGGCAGGACTGATGGTGCGCCAGTTCCAGGCCCAGGCCCTGAGGGGCCTCGTGTGTTCCTGCTCATCGCTCTTGGGCTTCTCTGAATGCCACAAGAACATGTTTAGGGGATTCCTCTGCTGCTAGGAGGATGAGGCCCTTGGGGAAGATCTGGATGCCTGAGTGAGAATAAACAATTGTTTTAAGCCACCCAGCTTGGTGGGGGGATGATTGTTACGCAGCATTGTTGTGGCAGTAGCTGGCTGATACAGCCCTTGGTGGATATTTCTTGACAGAAGTAAGAATTTCTGTCCTGTGCTGAGCCCCACACACCACAGCTCCGGCTATCTTGGGCCGCTGGTCCTTTCCGGAACACTGTGGTCCCAGGTGTGCCTTTGGGTTTGAATTTGCGTTCTTGCTTCTTCACACCTCTGAGAACCAGCGCTCCCGGCCTCTGCCCTCCAGAGGGCCTCGTGCAGCACTTACCAGATGCCAGCTCAAGCCCCTTATCCCACATTTCCCCACCTCCAAAAAGGTTTCCTTTTGTTCTCAGGCCCTTATATTCACGGGCCCTGCCCGAGTGGTGACCGTCAGCCTTCCTGCCTTTCTGCTGACCGTGATGCGGTTTCCCAGGGAGAAGTCCCCAGCCGAGGCGTGTGTGTGAGGCAGGCTTTACCGGTAACCATGTCACGACGGTGGTGCCGTAGGGGGCTCATCTCAGTAGCCGAAGGACCTGCCTTGCCTGTGGGCGTCGCCCAATCTAGACACACTCAGCCTTCCTCCTCCGCGCGCGCCAGCCCTCGGCCGCGTCCTTTGCCCCCCACCTCGCCCCACCCCGGCTGCTGCTCCCCTAGACTCGGCCCTGGGCCTGTCTCTGCATCTCCAAAGACCGCAGTGGGCCGCCGACGCCAGGGCTCCCTCCCCCGGCCTCTGGTGTCCAGGGGACTCACACCGTCTGCTGGGAGGGGGGAGGAGAAAGATGCACACGGGACTGCCTTATTGCGGAAGCTCCTCGCCGACCTTCGATGCCGTTGTTTGAAGGTCTGTAGAGTGCAAGGCTATCCTTGGTGGGACTTTCAGGAGAAATTCTGCCCCCACGAGGTTTGCTCCGTTCCCACGTCTGTGTGAAACGTGGCTTGGCCCTAGTCATCGAGACTCGGCTGCAAGTGACAGAATCTCAGCTCTTACCAGCTCCAGCATAAAGGGGCTTTGTGGGCTCTCACTCCCTGTGTTGGCTTCAGGCACAGCTGGATCCAGGGGCTCAGATAGGGTCAGGGCTCTGTCTCTCTCTCTCTCTCTCTCTTGCTCTCTCTGTTTCTTGTTCTGCTTCCTGTGTGTGCTAATTCCACTCTCCAGCAGGTTCTCTGTGTGTTAGTAAAGACCAGCACGTGTGTATCCACCTAATCCTCACAGTTCTCAATCCCTTATCCTCCCAGTGTGGATGCAGTAACCGTCAGGAAGGCTCTACCGGCTCTGCCAGAGTCACCGGCCCCACCACTGCCCTTAAGGGATGCTCTGTTCTCATTGGCCAGGCTGGGTCGTGAGCCCACCTCAAGTGTGAGAGGGCGGGTCGGAGGGCCTGACCCCGAGCTGGGAGCTCCTCCAGCACGTGGGGCGGCGGGGTTCCCAGGGCAGAGGGGCGGACGCTGGGCAAGCAAACGGTCCAGACTTCAGAAGGGAGCTCTATGGAGAATCATTTCCACATGCTTATGAATTATACCTTCTTCCTTTGAAAGCACGAGACTCTGTAGTTAATTTTTTCTTGAGCTATAATTCACATTCTATAAAATTCACCCTGAAAAATGTGCAGTTCAGTGGTTCGTAGTATATTCACAAGGTTGTGTAACCATCAACACGATCTAATTCCAGAACCTTTTCTCACCCCAAAAAGAAGCCTGTTCCCACCAGCAGCCACCCCCCAGTGCTGCTCCCCCCAGCCCCTGACAGCCCCCAGCTTGCTTTCTGTCTCTGTGGATTTACCTGTTCTGGACATTTGCTATGGATGGAACCTGACCCTACGTGGTCATTTGTGACTGGCTTCTTTCGCTTAGCATGACGTTTCAAGGCTCATCCATGTTGTAGCGTGAGCTAGGACTCCATTCCTTTTCAGGGCTGAGTAGTATTCCACGGCGTGAGCAGACCACAGTTTGTCCGTCCGTTCATCCATCGGTGGGCATTTGGGCTGTTTCTGCTTGTTGGCTCTGAGGAAGGCTCTGCTAGGACGCTGCTGGGCAGCTTAGTATCAAGGTGTGTTTTCAGACCCCTTTGCTCTGTACCTAGGACTGGAACTGCCGGGTCACAGGGTCGTTCTGATTGACCTTCGAGGAAACGCCAGACTGTTTTCCCCAGCGGCTGCACTGCTTCCCGCCCCCAGCGCCTTGAGCGCTCCAGCTTCTCCGCGTTCTCGCCAGCACGTCTTCTTGTCTGCCTTGCATCCGCCTCTGGCTGTCCTCGTGGGTGTGACGTGGCCTCGCGTGGCGGTATTCGCTTGCATTTTCCTGACGGCCAGTGACGCCGAGCATCTCTTCGCGTGCTTAGTGGCCATTTGTATCTATACCAAATGCCTACAGTTTTTTTTTAAGGAGGTACCGGGATTGAACCCAGGACCTCGTACATGGAAAGCAGGCGCTCAACCACTGAGCAGCATCCGCTCCCCACAATTTGGTTTTTAACGCTGTTTTCACCCCACTCCATGTTAAATACATGTATTTGCAGGCCGTCGGCCTCCCTGCCTGAGACCGGGAGTGCCTGGAGGGCAGAGGCCTGACCCCGCGCTCCCGAGTCCCTGGCGGCGCCTCGGGCAGGGCCTGGCAGGGACCGTGGAGCTGGGCGAGCAGCGAGGGAGGGGCTCTCTGCAGGAGCGGGATGTGCCGCTGGCCCGTGCTGGCCTGTCCCCGACGCGGGCCCGAGCCCGGCGGCGCTGTCTGCGGGAGGAGTGGAGGCTGGCTCTGGGCATGGGCCCCAGACTCCGGGCCCGGGGAGCACCACGCTTTTGCAGTCGTTACCAGGGCGGCGCGTCCCTCCAGCCCCAGGGCCTTGGGCTCATCTTCTTGGTGGTCACTGCAGAGCCTGCCCCGCTTGGCCCTGGCCCCTGGCCCCACACGATGCCACCCACACACGTGGGAAGTGGCAGGATTGTCAGGGCGGCAGAAGGGGCTCGGTTGTCTCCCCGCGCCTCCCCGCCCATCTCCTCTTTGCCTTCTGGCCCCCGAGCCCTCCCCTCTTGAGCCCCCACTCCCTGCTCTGGGCTCCTGGGGGTGGGGTGAAAACAGCGTGGGCGTCAGAGTCCAGCTCTGACACCAGGCCTCACTTTCCCCACCATCTCTGGATAACGAAACCTCCTTCTTGGGGTTGCCGAGAGACTGCGCGTGAGGAAGGCGGCACGGAGCCTGTCACTTGGTATGGCTCGGACGCAGGGCCTGCTGTCCTTGTCGTTACTCTGTCGTCACTGCTGCTGCTTTACCCACCCCGAGAGCCTCGGTTTCCCCCACTGCAAAAAGCAGGTGGTTTCACCTCCCGCACGGAGACGCGGCAGCTGCTTCCTTGTGACCTGGGCAGATTTGTCACTTTCTCTCTCTCTGTTGAAAACTGCCTTGAATTTTTCTGGGGCAACAGAACTTAAAAAACAAAACAATTCTGTCTGCCCACAAATTTGGTAGCGTGAATGATGTGGATTAATTCCTTGAAAGACATAATCTACCAAAATTCACTCAAGGAGAGATAGATAACCTGAATGGGTCTATATCTATTAAAGAAATTAAATGAACAATTAATAACCTTCACAAACAGAAAGCACCACCCCCAGATGCTTTCTCTGTTGAATT
>JAQZBX010078777.1:0-14075 GCA_029593785.1 Cabassous unicinctus
GCATATATTTCTTACACCCATCAATCACCATTTGGTCAATCTCTACCATAGTGACCATCTTTGGTTTCAGTTTGACTATTTCACATAAGATGCCCCCATCTCCACCTCCCAGAATCAGTACATCTTTGTCAGTGTAATCTTCTTTTCCACTGCCCATGATGGCCTGGGTATATGCCAAATCACTCTCTGCCAAATTAACATACCCACTGAGGATAAGAATATTTCCAAATTGCTTTGAGTGTAGAATTTTTATGTTCTGAAAAGGTGAGTCTTCATGATACACCACTTCGTCTATGTCATACTCAACCAGGCGCCCATCAGCAGTGGGCCAGTATCTGTCAATGGCCCCTCCTCAAACTATGGGTGGTAATTGCTTCACCCTTCCAGTATTGTCCTGACTCAGTTCTTTCATTCTTTCTTCTACTTTATTCAAAAGATTGTCAATTTCTTCTTTGCCTTGTGCATCGCTGTCATAACTCTGAAGGTCCAGCAACACCAATCCATGGGGGTAAATTCTCAAATTGGCAAAGCTGCCATTTTTGTTCGTGTAGGTTGCTAAATAACCATGGTCCTGCCAGGTATACACCGACTCCATTATCCCCTGCTCCTGGAAAATGGACTGGAGGCCCTTTAGAATGGTCTCGCCATCAGCTTTGGCGCTGAGCGTGAAGTCCAGGGTGCTGTGCCATGCTGCTGCCATGGCACGGCGAGGCCCTGTGCCATGCCTGGGGGAGCGGCCGCAGGAGACTGGGGGCCGTGCGGCGTTGTCAGGCTGCGGCCCTCTATTAGCTTCTAATGTCAACATTTCTGATTAGGTCGTCATCATTTTATGCCTGAATTATTAAAACAGTTTCTTGGACATTCTCTCCACTCCTACAATCTCCTTTCTCCGATCCGCGCTGCATATTGCTATCTTTTAATTTTCCTAAAACACCACTTTCATTTGGTCTGATCCTTGATCATAAACCTACAATGAATCTCTGTTACCTAAAGGATTAAGTTCAAAAGGCTTAGCCTGCCAGTTAAGGCCTTTCACAGTTTGACCCATAATTTATCTTTCCAGCTTTCTCTCTCAAAATTACAATCACCACCACCACTACTATTTCTCCTCCTCCTTCTTTTTCCTTCCTTTAATGTACCTTTGCAAAACTTTTTAATTTGAAATAATTTTAGACTTACAGAAAAGTTGCAAAAATAGTAGACTTCCCAGATGATTTTCCCCCAGCTTTCCCTATCCATAATCACAGTACAAATATAAAATTTATTCCTTTAAAATTTTTTTAAATTGAAGTTTATCATTAATACATGAACATCCATAAACAATAAGTGTATAGTATAAGTTGTGAACTTACAAAACAAACATGCATATCATCATAAAGGACTCCCATACATTACTCCACCACCACCACCTTGCATTGTTGTGAAACAATTGTTACAAACTATGAAAAAGCATCATCAAAACATTATTCCTAACTATAGCCAATGTGGAAGTTTGGTATTGTTTATGAATTCCAAAAATAGATATTGGATTGTGTTTGTAAACTGGGCATATTACATTGTATTAGATGCAGAGGTGTCACTTTTATTTTATTAAATCAAGATTAGGGCTTTTATTTGACCACGTCATTAGGGCGACTTGGTTTGATTCCCCACCTACAGCTAGCCTACAGCTGTGGGCTATATAATGGATGCTCAATCAAAGAGAGGGAAGTAAACACATGGAGAAGGAGAACACAGAGAGTTGAGTTTTGATGCTGGAGCCCTGGGGAGAGAAAGCTGAGCCATTTGCCTGATAGTTTAACGCTGGCCTTATGGTGAGAGCAGAGCAGCTGAGCCCAGAAAGAGACAAGCCTGGGGAAGAGAGATGAGCCTTATGCCAGCCTACAGCTGAGATCAGAAGAAGCTAGGACGATGGAATCTTAAGAGGAAGAAGGAAGGCTGAACTCTCACAGACATTGCCTGCCATCTTGTGTCAGCACATGACAACAGACCTTGGGTGAGAAAGTACCTCTTATGGTACCTTGAGTGGGACTCTTTAGGGCCTGGTAACTGTAAGCTTCTACCCCAAATAAATACCCTTTATAAAAGCCAACAGATTTCTGGTATTTTGCATCAGCACCCCTTTGGCTGACTAATACAGAATTTGACACTGGAGAGTGGGGTCATGCTTTTGCAATTACCAAAATGCTGGAACGGTTTTATAAATGGATAAGGTATTTTAGAGGAATTCTGAAATGCTTGGTAGAAAAGACTGACAGTGCTTTGAAGGGACTGTTGATAGTAATATGGACTCTAAAGAGACTTTTTATGAGGACTTAGAAGTAAATGATTAAACTATTATTGGAAACTGGAGGAAAGGCGATCTGTGTTTTAAAGTCACAGAGAATTTATCAAGATTAACTCCTGGTGTTTTATGGGAGGCAGAATTTGAAAATGGTGAGTCTGGGCATTTAGCCGAAGAACTTTCCAAAGTAAACTCGGAGAATGAGGCTTTGCTTCTCCTTGCAGCTTATAGAAAAATGCTAGACGAGAGAGATAAGTTGAGGACTGAACTGTTGGGCACAAAAAAAACAGAAACTGATTCTGGAAATTCCAAGTCTCTGGAAATCAAGCTCCCAGGTGATAGCGCCCCATTTGAAGATTTAACTAAACTTGGAACTTGTAAGTCAGGATTGAAGATGCAGTTATCTAGGAAAGACTTGTGGAAAGTCTTACTGTCTGATAGCTTGGACCCCTACTTCCTACATGCTAAACCAACAAACTTTTTGAGAGAGCTGTATGAACAAAATCGCTGTCAGCCTGGAATAAAAGGGACATGGAAAGGAGAGACTGAAGGAGAAACAGCTTTAAGAGGAAAACCATGGAAGCTGAGATCTGGAATTAAGACATCGCCATGGGCCAAGAGAGGAACCCCACCCATGTGTACAGAGAGGGTGAGTGTGCCCCGGCAGTTGAAGAAGGTGGATGTTCCTGCCTGATGTATGGGGAGAGTTTGCTGCCCCAGTGTACATAGAGGGTGGAGCATATTCCCCAGGGATTAGGGAGGTTAAGGTCACCACCCCATAGGCTTGAGAGGGGTAGACCTGTCCCCCATGGTCAATTTGTTGCTCTGAGAGGGTTTAGCCTGTATGCCAAAGGTTAGGGAGGGTGTTGTCTTCACTTCACTGGACTAGGGAGGTTAAGACTCTAATCCAAGGATTGGGTAAAGGGTGGCAATCATCCCAATGCTCTTGGAGGGTGAGGTCGAGAGCTTGATAGCCACCCAGATGCTTGATGAGGGTGGAACAAAGAAAATGGTAGTTGGGCAAGCCTGTGGAAAGGGTGGGTCCCCATGTGGCCCCAAGGAGAAGAAATCATGGTCTTAAGAATGACTCTCAGACTCTGAAAATGAATGGAGTTTGCTCTGCAGGTTTACTGAACTGTAGAGAACCTGTGACTCATGTTTTCCTTTCGAATTTCTCCTTATGGCAATGAAAATGTTTATCCTTTGTCTGTCCATTTATGTATTGGAAGCAGATAAATTGTTTTGTAAGTTTCAGAGGTCTACAGCCAGATGGGACTTTGTCCCAAGACAAACTGTATTTCTTTAAGCTGATTGTGATATGATTCTGTACTCAGCATTCTTACTGAAATAAAGTTTTTTGAATATTGTAATGTCTTTTAGGAATTCAGAGGGTGGAGTGTAGTGGTTTGGTATTATTTACGAATTCCAAAAATAGATATTGGATTATGTTTGTAAACTGGCCTGTTTGCACATTAGATTGTATTGGATTCCAAAGTTTCACTTTTACTTGATTAAATAATGATTAAGGCTTTGATTGGGCCACGTCAGTAGGACATTGAGAAAACTACACAGGAGAGCAGAGGAGTTAGTTGGAGTTTTGATGTTGGAGCTTTGAGCTGGAGCCCAGGAACTAAGCATACAGAAGAGCAGAGCAGCTGATCCCAGAGAGAATTGAGCCCCAGGGACAGAGACAGAGCTGGTCACCTGATTGTCTACAGCTGGCTTTGTGGAGAGAGCAAGGCAGCTGAGCCTGGAGAGAAACAAACCCCAGGAAAAGAGGAACCCAGGAAGCCTGAACTCTTGGCAGACGTGGGCAGCCATCTTGCTCTGACACATGGAAACAGACTTTGGTGAGGGAAGTAACTTATGCTTTATGACCTGGTAACTGTAAGCTTCTACCTCAAATAAATACCCTTTATAAAAGCCAACAGATTCCTGGTATTTTGCATCAGTACCCCTTTGACTGACTAATTCACTCTCTTATACCCCCTACTCTTGTCCTTTAGAATTGATATATTTTCTTTGCCATTGCTGAAAAAATATTACCTTGTTACTATTAATTATAATCCATGTTACGTTAGTTGTAATTTTCCTGTATATCAGCATATTCTTAACATTTTGTAAAAGAACATTCTTATACTATTAACCACAATCTTCATCCACCACTGAAATCACTGTTTTACAGTCCCTAGATTATTCTCTAGCTTCCTTTCAATTGACATTTACATCCACAGATTATTCCTTTCAGTTACAATCACATTTATAAATCAGCAGTGTTAGTTATACTCACTATGTTACCATCAATTCTATTCATTTCCACACTTTCACAATAAACCATATTAAAAATTCTATATACATTAAGTATCAGCTCCCATTCTCAACCCACAATCTATTTCCTAGTAACCAATACTTTAGAGTTTACTTCCGTGAGTTTACTCATTGTATATAGTTCATATTAATGAGACCATAAAATATTTGTCCTTTTGTGTCTGGCTTATTTCATTCAAAATAATGTCCTCAAGGTTCATCCATATTGTCATATGCATCCTGATTTAATTTCCTCTTACAGCTGAACAGTATTCCATTGCATGTATGTACCACATTTTGCTTTTTTTTTCTAGTTCCTCCAGATGTACAGTTGCATCTTTGACTTTAGCTCTTTCTTCTTTTTTTTAGGAGGTACTGGGGATTGAACCCAGGACCTCATACATGGGAAGCAGGCACCCAACCACTGAGCTACACCCTCTCATCTGCTCCCCTCTTTCTTCTTTTTTAATATAAGAATTGATGGCTATATAACAACAACAACAACAAAAAGAATTGATAGCTATAAATTTCCCTGTATCCCATAAGTTTTGATATGTTGTGTTATTGTTTTCATTCATCTCAAGATATTTACTGATTTCTGTTGCAATTTTTTTCTTTGACCCACTGATTAATAGTGTGTTGTTTAATCTTCATATATTTATGAATTTACCTTTTATCTGTCCATTATTGATTTTGTTTCATTCCATTATGATCAGAAAAAGTGTTTTGTATAATTTCAATCTTTTAAAATTTTAGGCCTGTCTTGTGACCCAACATATGGTCTATACTGGAGATAGAACCATGAGTACTTGAAAAGAATGTATATCCTGGTGTTTTAGGGTATAATGCTCTATAAATGTTATTTCTAGTTCACTTATCATATTATTCAAGTTCTCTGTTTCCTTATTGATCCTATGTTAGATGTTCTATCTAATGCTGAGAGTTGTGTATTAAAAGTCTCCAAGTATTGGGAAGCAGATGTGGCTCAAGTGATTGGGTTCCTGTCTACCATATAGGAGGTCCAGGATTCGATTCCCAGGGCCTCCTGGTGAAAGCAAGCTGTCCCAAGCAGAGAGCTGGCCTCCGTGGCATGCTGGCCTGCACGGTGTGCTGGCCCACTCAGGAGTGCTGGCCCATGTGGAGAGCTGGCACAGCAAGATGACACAACAAAAAGAGACACAGAGGAGAAACAATAAGAGATGCAGCAGACCAGGGAGCTGAGGTGGCGCAATTTGAAAGCCACTCTCTCCCCCTCTCTCCCACTTCGGAAGGTCCCACGATTGGTTCCTGGTGCCATCTGAAGAGAAAGACAAGCAGACACAGAAGAACACCCAGCGAATGGACACAGAGAGCATACAGGGGTGGGGGGATAAATAAATAAATAAATCTTTAAAAAAACAAAATTCTCCAAGTATTACTGCAGAGACATCTATTTCTCCCTTAAGTTTTGTCAGTGTGTGCTTCATGTATCTTGGGGCACCCAGTTCAGCTGCATAAATATTTATTATAGTTATTTATTCTTGGTGACTTGTCTCTTTTCTTAATATATAATGACCTTCTTCATTTCTTATAACAGTTTTGTATTTTAAATATATTTTGTCAGATATTAGTATCACTATTCCAGATCTTTTTGGTTACCATTTGTGTGGAGTATTTTTCCAAACTTTCACTTTCAGCCTATTTGTGTCCTTAAGTCTGAGGTGAGTCTTTTTTAAAGAGCATGTAGATGACATATATATTTATCCATTCTGTCAGTCTATGTCTTTTGATTGGGCAGCTCAAGCCATTAATGTTCAATGTTATTACTGTAAAGGCATTACTTACTTTGCCCATTTTGTCCTTTGCCTTTCTGTTGTCATATCTTACTACTGTCTGTCTTTTTACTCTTCAAGTTACCTTGACTAATAATCTTTATTTCTATGCTCTTCTCCAAGTCACTGGCCCTTGTCTTTTCCTTTAAGGCTGTAGCACTCCCTTTAGTATCTGTTGTAAATCCAGTCTTTTGGTAACATACTCTCTCAGTTTTTGTTTGTCTGTGGAGACTTTAAACTCACCCTCATTTCTGAAGTACAGTTTTTGTGGATAAAGAATTCTTGTCTGGCTGGTTTTCTCTTTCAGTATCTTAAATACATCATTGTACTTTCTTCTTACCTCCATGGTTTCTGATGAGATATCAGCACTTAGTTTTATGGAGGTTCCCTTGTACGTGATGCTTTGCTTTTCTCTTGCTACTTTCAGAATCCTCTCTTTATTTCTGATATTTGCATAGTTGGTATCTCATTGTTAAGTCTATTCAGATTTATTCTGTTTGGGGTCTATTGTCCTTCTTCGATATTGATATTTATGTCTTTCCTGAGGGTTGGGAAGTTTTTGGTAATTATTTCCTCAAATATTCTTTCTACCCCTTTTCTGTTCTCTTCTCCTTCCTGGACACTGATAATGCATATGTTTGTGTGTTTTGCATTGTCATTCAATTCCTGAGATCCTGTTCCATTTTTTTCCATTCTTTTTCTGTTCTCTTGTCTTTTCAAGTTCAGATGCTCAGCCCTCCAGTTCACTAATATTGCCCGCCATCAATTCAAATCTGCTACTATATGCCTCTAACTTTTAAAAATCTCATCCATGTGCCTTTCATTCCCATAAGCTCCATTACTTTTCTTGGCAGGCTTTCAAATTTTTCTTTATGTTCACCCAGTGTCTTCTTAATATCCTTAATCTCTTTAGTAATATTTTCCTTCAACTCCTTGAATTGATTTAGGAGATTTATGTGATTATCATTGATTAGTTGTCTAAAATCCTGTGTCTCATCAGGATTTTTGGTTTGTTCCTTTGCCTGGGCCATCTCTTCTTGTTTCTTAGTATGGCTTGTAATTTTTTGCTGATGTCTATGCATCTGACTATGTTGGTGAATTTACTCTGACAGTCAATTTCTCTCTCTTGCTTAGTGGTTTTGTTTCACAGCTCTTCTTTGATTTTTGGTTCAAATTATTCTAAGCCTTTAAAATTGCCCAGCTTAATTTATCAAAATAGGGTCAGGTACTCACTAATGGGGCACAGATCTGATCCAAGGAGTCTGGGCTGAGAGATTCCAAAAAGCATTTTCTTCTTGCAGTTTTCTGGCTGCCCAGCAAATTGTTCTCATCAGTGAATCTTTCTATGATGTGTCTCTTTCAATCTCCACTTGCCCATGATTCTGGCCTGGCCAGAGCAAAGATACAAAGTGGACTCTGCTGGCCAAACTCCCTGAAGAGAAACCACTCTCTACCTTCCACCACACCCTCCCTATTCACAGAGAGGAAAATGTCTGTTCCCCTCTCAGTTGGCTGCAGTGAGCCATGGGTTTTATCCAGGCTGTTCACCTTGAGGGTGGGGTGGTGGGTGCCATTCCCGGCCATGGGGGCTAGTAACTCATGGTGTTTGTTTTGGCTGCTTCATCTCTCTGTCCCCTTCCCTCCTGGAGGATGTACAGCAGTCTTCTAGTCTGAAGTTCCCCAAAGCAGATCCCTTGGACAGTTTTTTGCCCTTCCTCCATTGTTTTTGTGAGAGATTTTAGGTGTGCCTACTTACTCGAGCACCATCTTTCCAGAAGTCCTCTTTATGCTTGCATTTTATTGATAGTTTCATTGGATTTAGAATTATGGACTGCAGATAATTTTCTGGAAGGCTTTAGAAGGCAGTGGCATCTATCTTCTTTTGTTGCTATTGAGAAGACCAATGCCATTCTGATTCCTGATTCTTTTTTTGGCCTTTCTTACCCTGTCTGGAAGTTTTTAGGATCTTCTTTTTAATTTCATAATTTCTTCACAGGTGGTCAATCTGCCATGTTAAACAGGGCTTGTCATATGTTTTAATCTTGTCTCTCCAGGGAGACAGCAAATATAGCATAAAGAACATTGACTCTAAAAAGTTTTGCCTAGTTGACAGATATGATTATTGAACAAACAATGTAACATCTGTCACATATTGGATGCCTACCCCCTCCCCATAAAAAAAGTAGACTTATACATTTAAGGGCTGGAGCCAGGTATATCACAGCCTTTTGATTCTCACAACATCTGGTGCATGCGAGGCACATGATAGATTCTCAATAAATACTTAATGAGTCATAGACCTGTCTCTGCCATCGTTTTTCTGTGAGACTTTATTTATGATATTTATCTTTTTACTATGCCTCAATTTACATATTTGTCAAATGGGGAAAATACTTCTTGATTTGCTTAAAGATCAAGGATGTAGTGAAACTGCAATTAGTCAATGATGTGAAAATATTCTAAAAAGTTAAAATTCCTCTACAGATGCCAATATTATCATTGCCCTTCAAATAAGTTCACAAATTGTTGTATCTTCCCGGGCAGATGGGAGTCATCCTTGTTTAAGGACCACCCTAGGATAAATGACCTAGCTTACTGCCTAATGAAGTATGTTCCTATTTGTCTTTGTTACCTTTCTGAATTCGCAACTGTGATTGTCTTTTCTTTTAAGAAACCAGGAAATGACACTAAGTTTCAACTGCTGAAAGCTAATGCAGATAATGGTAGAAGAAAGATAGTGGATACTAGTTTCTGGTCTCAAAGCAGAATGAAATTTCCCAAAGTTCTAAAATCCCATTTACTGAGAAGGATCCGAGATGTCGACAGAGTAGGGAGCTCTAACAATCAGCTCATCCTACAGGGCAGCTAATGATCAGTCAGGATCTATCCAGATCAACTGTTTGGGAGACTCCAGAGACTAGAAGAGCACAGTGCACCATCCAGGGAAGAGGAGACTGAGAATCTGTGGTGAAGATCTGTGAGTAGATTCTCCCACATTGCAGAGGCAGTTGCCCATCTCCCACTGGTGAGGGCTGCCTGGAGACCTTCTCCCTGGTTGGAAGTAGAAGCTCCCTTTCCCAAAAACAAGGGAGGTAAAGTGGTCTGGCATCAGCTTTGGCTATTGATTAGCATATTCAGCTAGCTGGATTCCAGTTGTGAGCACAGCTGAGGTTTAAACCTGCCCAAACCACAAAGAAGCCAGCAGCCTTCGTGCTATCTCTGCCCCCATCAGGAGTAGAAGAAGGGATGACTGAAAAACACACCAGATCCCCCCTGACAGTAGGGATCAGGTTCGGCACACCCAGGTTGGAGAACCACTACTTGGGGCACCACACCCAGCAGGAATGAAAATTGGGTGCAGTTTGAACACTTCTGCAGGGCAGAGAAGGTAGATTCACCCTGTCCACCTTAAAGGGCGGCAGCACCCTTAGCCCTAATGCACCTGCAGAAGGAAAGAAAGCATGCAATCTCTCGGGCAGTGCAGGCAGATTCACCCTGCCCACCTTAAGAGGCACTCTCAGCCACAAGGCGACCAAGGAAGGAGAGGAAGTGGAAGCAGTCTGATTATTCTCCCTCAGGCAGTGCGGGCAGACTCACCGCCCACCTTGGGGGGCCCAGCACAGGTTGTGGCTGTTGATTAGAGAACTCAGATCTCAATGGATGGGAGCTGCGCAACAATTTCATCCTAGGTAGGCTGGTGGCCTCAGTCTCAACCATGCCCCCACCAGGAGCTAAGTCAGCTGAGAATTAAAGGCATGGAAAAATCCAAGGGCAGCTGGGAACAACTGGATAAAGAGTGGCACCTGCTGGGTATGTTAGGAAAGAGTAGACTTGGGTAGACATCAAAGAGAAGATTGGTGGCCTTTAGGGTTTCCTCTCCAGAGCACACTGGAATTAATCTACACCCCCTTCATAAGATCCCTGAGCCTGTTCTGACTGGGAATCTGAGCTGGGAAGGTTGTCTCCAGGGGGACATTTCTACCAAAATTAGCCCTCCAGGTAATAGCAACAAGAGAAAACAAAAGGAGTACTAAAAATATATAGAGGAAAATAAAAAACAAACAACAGATTAACATTGCTAGAGAAGAAATAGGGGAAGCTTTAGCAAAAAGCCAATCAATAAGAAAGGATAGGCTAAAAAGAGAGACTGAGCACAGAATAAACACAGAAAAAAATCAGATGCCAAGACATCAGCAGAAAATTACAAGCCATACTAAGAAACAGGAAGATATGGCCCAGTCAAAGGAACAAATGAAACCTTCAGACAAAACACAGGATTTGAGACAACTAATCACAGATATCCAAACAAATCTCCTTAATAAGCTCAATAAGATGGCAAAAGAGATTAAGGATATTAAGAAGACACTGGGTGAACACAAAGAAGAATTTGAAAGCTTGCAAAGAAAAGTAACAGATTTCATGGGAATGAAAGACACAATGGACGAGATTAAAAATACATTATACAGGGAAGCAGATGTGGCTCAAGCGATTGGGCTCCCACCTAGTTCTGGTGTGGGGACTAGGCTGGAGTATACCACATGGGAAGTCTCTGGTTTGGTTCCCGGTGCCTCCCAAAGAAGACAGCAAGCTGGCATGATGGGCAGGCATGGCAAGCTGACACAAAAAGATGATGCAATAAGAAACACAAGAAGTGACACAGCAAAGCAGGGAGCAGAGGCGGCTCAAGCAATTAGGTGCCTCCCTCTTACATTGGAGGTCCCAGGTTTGGTTCCCGGTGCCTCCTAAAGAAACAAGGAAGGCAAACAGACACAGTAAGTGCAAACAACAAGGGGGTGGGGAGAAATAAATAAATAAATACATTTAAAAAAATTACATTATACAAGTACATGCACAGTGCAAGTGTAGGGCAGAACAAAATGCAAGGCCCTTGATACTGATGGTTGTACTTATAAACCTTATCTTGAGAATCTGAAATTTAGGCTAGTATTATATATTGCCTAAGAGTTACCTCCTGAAAGCCTCGTTGTTGCTCAAACGTGGCCTCTCTCTAAGTCAAACTCAGCATAAAAATGCACTACCTTCTTCCTGGTGTGGGACATGAGTTCTGGGGATGAGCCTCCCTGGCACTGAGGGATTATCAAGCACCAACAAGTGATGCAGCTGGAAAAAGACCTTGACAAAAAGGGGAAAATATTAAATACAAATGAGTTTTTATGGCTAAGAGATTTGAAAGTGAGTCGGGAAGTCATCCCAGAGGTTAGGCTTATGTACATCTCAGCAGGATCTCATTGACTGCCACAGTAAACAGTGCCTCAAATAGTGGGGTTCCTGAGGATTCTAGAGACATCTAGACACTATAGGTAGGGCAGACAATCTTAGGAATTTAGCACCCTGTCAGTGGGCCTTACTTCGGAATATATGCTCCCCAAAGTAACAGAGTTAGATCCATTTATAATTTCCCTACAAATGGCTTTTCTACCCCTTTTATTTGAACCTATAATTAGCACTATACTTGTTAAATATATGTCCCAGAGAGTTAAATCTTCAGTCTGTTCATATGCCTGTTGAGCCCTGAATCTCAGCAGAGTTGCAACACCTACTCCCCAGTTCATTGGAATCACTCAGGACAACTAACAAAAGGATAATGATGGACAAAGCCCATCCCCCCAAAACAGAGAGTATCTACAACAGCAAGCAAGACAGTTCCATCCATTTGCCCCATGGGATCTAAGCCCCTCTCATTCAGAAACAGAGTAGGTATCACCATCCCCAAATCCTCAAGATTGAGGAATGAACAAATATAAGACAGGAATGCAATTATGGACTTAAGTAAATTTATTATTATTCTAGCAATGGAAGAACTTGTATCATTGATATAAAGGCAGTGACTACCAGAGCTTCTGAGGGGAGGGAGAAGAAAGAATAGGTGTAACATGGGGGTAATTTTGGGACATTGGAATTGGCCTACATGACTAATGGATACAGGCCATTATACATTTTGTCAAAACCTATAATATTATGCGGGGCAAACTGTAAACTATAATGTAAACTATAGTCCTGGTTGGTAGCAATGCTTCAATATGTGTTCATCAATTGTAACAAATATACCACAATAATGAAAGATGTTGTTAATGGGGAAAATTGTGGGAGGAGGAGGGGGTAGGCTATATGGGATTCCCTATAAATATATATTTAAAATAGTTTTATTACAGAAGTTATGCACTTATGACACAGTCATGCACATGTGTAGAATTCCCATACAAAACCCTTTACCAACACACCACACTCTTGTGGAACATTGTTACAGATTATGAGATAATATCAGACTATTACCACTAACTATGGTCCACAGCATACATTTGGAGTATTTTTTCCATACCCCCTATTATTAACACAGTACATCTTTGGCATTCAAGAATATTACAGTATTGCTGTTAACTATAGACCATAGGTTACATTAATAATATTTTTCCTAAGCTTCTCCACATTCCGACCACCCTACATTAGCAACATATATCCGTTCTAGTTCACAAAAGGACATTCTTGCATTTGTTCTATTAACCACAATTCTCATCCATCTCTGGTTTCACTGTGTTAGTCAGTCCCTAGATTATTCTCTAGCTTTCTTTTAATTGACATTTAAATCTCTAGACTATCCTTTTCAGCCACAATTCCATTTATAAACCAGCTGCTACTCACTATAATGTGTTACCATCAACTCTATACATTTCCACACATTTACAATCAGGTTAATTAAAACTTCTACATACATTAAGCATCAGTAGTTCTTCTCAACCTTCCTCTTATCTCCTAATAACCCATATTCTAGGGTTTAATTCCATGCATTTATTCTTCATATTGAGTTCATATTAATGAGACCAGCAATATTTGTCCTTTTGTGTCTGGCTTATTTCAATAATGTTTTCAAGATCCATCCATGTTATCATATGTATCCCAATTTCATTTCTTCTTACTGCAGCATAATATTCCATCATGTGTATATACCACATTTTGTTTGTCCATTCATTGGTTGATGGACACTTGGGTTGTTTCCATCATTTGGCAATTGTGAATAACACCGCTATGAACATGGGTGTGCAGATGTCTGTTTGTGTCACAGTTTTCAGTTCTTCTGGATATATTCCTAGTAGAGGAACTGCTGAATCATATGACAGTTCTATATTTAGCTTCCTGAGGAACCACCAAACTGTCTTCCACAGAGGCTGCACCATTTTACAATGCCCCAACAGTGAAGGAGTGTTCCTACTTCTCCACATCTTCTCCAGCACTTACTGTTTTCTGTTTTTTAAATAATGGCCATTCTCTGCAGTGTGAGATGATATCTCATTGTCGTTTTGATTTGCATTTCCCTTATTTGCTGGTGATATTAAACATTTTTTCATGTGTTTTTTGGCCATTTGTATTTCCTCTTTGGACAAATGTCTATTTAATTCTTTGGCCCATTTTAAAATTGGATTGCTTGCCCTTTTATTGTTGAGTTGTAAGATCTCTTTATATAGAATGGAAATCAAAACCTTATCAGATATGTGGTTTCCAAATATTTTCTACCATTGAGTGGGCTGCCTTTTTACCTTCTTGACAAAGTCCTTTGAATCACTAAAGTGTTTAAGTTTGTGGAGGTTCCATTTATCCATGCTTTCTTTCATTGCTTTTGCTTTCAGTGTAAGGTTTAAGAATGCACCACCGGGAAG
>JAQZBX010078778.1:0-14074 GCA_029593785.1 Cabassous unicinctus
CACACACACACACACACACACACACACACACACACACACATCCTGTCTGAGAGCACTCAGCCCCATGGGGAGGAAGTATTTCCAAATCGATAGTTGTATATCCAAGGAGGTGGCACTGACCCAGAGGGAAGGTCAGGAATTCTATTGACCAGGAAGAAAGAACTCCGCAGGGTATATTTAGCTCACTAAAAATAAAGGGAGGCCAGAGGAGGGAGACGGGAATCAGCTGCTAGAACTGGGAGAGCACTGGGAAGGCTGGGGGAGGGGCGGGAAGGACAATGGCAGGTCCAGAGGGTGGGGGAGGGGATGTCTGCCTCCCTTCCTTTGTGATCTGTGACTCACATGACTCAGATATTCCCAGTCCGGACAAGGGGCCAGGCAGTGAGATCTGCCAGGGAGACTGGGGAGCCATAGCGGAGGCTGCCAGGGAAGCTTGGGAAGACATGGGGTGTCTACTGAAAACCCAATCCCAGAAGGCGACCAGGCCTCCCTCCAGGGCGAGGAGGAAGCCAGGCCAGGCCCAACAAGACCCAGGGTCAGGCCAAGCTCCTGCAAGGCCAGGCTGACTCGGACCTGGAGAGGTGGCGAGAATTGAAGGTGGTTCTGGGTTCCGGCGGTCTGAGCCACAGGGAGGGCCAGGCTTGCTTCCCAGGGGGCGGGGGGGGGGGCGGTGTGCAAGGCAGGGCCCGGTAAGGGAACCTTGGAGCAGAAACTGGCCTAATACAGCAGCCCATGGGCACTTACCCCTGTGGGCTGCTTCTTGGTGTCCAGCAGGGGGGCATTGAAGCTGGCAGAGAGACTGGGGGTGGCAAGGACCTCCCGAAGTGGAACCTTGGCTTCCCCCAGGAACCTGGAAAGAGAGAAAAGCAGAATGTAGGAGATTAACCCAATGCTCCCGAGCTCTTCCCCTGACTTGCCCCTCTCCACACAGACGAAGCCAATTCCTGCGGGAGACCCTCAAAGGCTCCCCCTCCAGTCCTAACCCCAGCCACCCCCATGCACCACGCCCCTGAGAAAAGGCCTGGGGCTAGGAGATGGATAAGAGACACTTCCACCTCCATGCCTTTCTGCTCCTCCCCAGAGGTCTGGTCCTGCCTCCCCTGTCAGGCTGGGTGCTCCCACTTAGAGGCCACCTCCCCATCAGACCTCGACAATCCCCCTGATCTTAAGGCCAGGCAGGGCCTCTACCATCAGACCTGCCTTAGCGCCTGAGCCTCAGCAGCTCCTGTGACCGATGCTACACAGGTTGGTTTCCCACAATTCGGCCAGTCATGATTATAAGTGAAAAACAAAGAAACCTGCTGGTCTTCAGGGACCCAGTCTGAGAAAGAAAACTGGGGCTGGGAGACATGCCTCACGCCCCAGGGCGGCTGTCCACACCACACACACTCTAATGGAGGGGAGTGGGCTGTGGCTGGAGGGGCTGTTAGGAAAGAGGGGCATCCACCTGACCACCGGCTAGGGGCCCGGTCAAGGCGTGTTCCCTTGCCTTGAATTCTGCACCTCTGCGCAGTTGGAGGAAATCAGGGATCGTGAGCTGCCTGTGTCAGTTTAGGGAGCACACCTTGAATGATCCCCTCACTGGTCATCAGGTCGGTGCCCCCCTTTCCTAACAGGCAGAGCCTGTCACCTGGCGTCTGCACCCCGGTCTCGTTGCCTCACCGGGAACTGGCCCTGTCTAGCACATCACTGCCAGGCACACAGGCCTGTTGGTCCAGTTCACGGCCACATGCGTGCTCTGATCATTTGCTTCTTAACTGTTTTTCCTGACTGATAAACAATTCACCTGTCACCTGGGAATATCCTTTTTCTGTGACAACTGATTTGAATATGGGTTGTTGTTTTTTTTAATTTAATAATATTTCCTTTTTTTCAAGTGTTTTTGTTTTGTTTTGTTTTGTTTTTTAGGAGATACCCGGTATTGAACCCAGGACCTCGTACATGCCAGGCAGGCACTCAACCACTGAGCTACACCCACTCCGCTGAATAAGGATTCTTTGATGCTATAGAATAAAACTGCCCTCTTGACAGCTTACATCAGCTTCCAGCCCTCTTGGAGCCAGCACACTCCCTATCACCTTGCAGGCTCCCTGGCTAGCAACGTAATAAACGTGACGTGCTCAAGATGAATTTGTCTAACCGTTTTATTTTTTAAAGAAAAGGCTAAAGGGAAAGAAGGGGGAGATGGTCACTAATATTCACTCCAGGAGTCATATTTTCTAGACTCAGGGCTGACTTCTGTTCCTTTGCAGCAAAGAGCAAGCTTCATACTGCAGCTGACAAAGCTGGGGCCTCTGGGGTCAGGATGGGCCACCAGTCTCCATCCCGGGGCCCAGTGCAGGGTCCTGCCCGTGGAGCCACCTGTCACCAGTGTGTTGACTCAGTTGTGTCCTCAGGACCCGGACAATATCAAAAAGGCCAGAAGACCCGTGAATCCAGGTGACATCAGAAATCAAAGTGTCCCTGTCATGGGAAAACTGAGCCACAGCAATTTAAATCCAGCCCCAACTTGGTTTCTGCAAACACATTCACTGGGGCAGCCCTGTCCTCCGTAAACTATTGTTAAAATAGTTTTATTTGCTTTGTTGATAAACAAAAGTGCCCAACTTGTTTTGAAGCAAAAATGAACCCTGAAACTATAACCAAGAGCTAAGAATTAATAAATGATTATGATTACTGAAACCCTATAAAACCCTATATAGATGCTTTTTCTTACTTTTCCAGTATATTATAGAATAGCCAAAAGTTAATACCTGAAATTACTGAAACTCTCTAGCCTGATCTTAACCTTGTTTATGGTCATTTCAAACTAGGCTCCCCTTGTGTATACTTGCTATGGTGATGCTTATTCTAGACTGAGCTTACTTTTGTCTATGGTCATTCAACGGTAACCACTCCACCCTCCCTGTTTGAATCCATGAAAACTCCTGCTCCAGTTGTTCGAGGAAGGCAGATATGACACACCCCCACCTCCTGACCTTCTGCCACCGGCATTAATAAATCTGCCTTCTCTCCTAGCCATCTGGGTGTGATCTCCAATTCATCCACTCTGAGCAAGAACCCAGGGGGACGCCTGCAGGGTTTGCTTCAAAACTGGGGTGGCAGAGAGGAGTGATTTGTCCCAGCAGGGCCAGGCCTGGAACTCTGGTCTCCATATTCCCAATGGCAAGGCCTCGGCTCTCAGAGGGGATAGGGAGACTGGGCCAGCCCAGCAGGGAGCAGAGGGGGCAGCAGGCCTGTCGTCCAGACAGCTGTACAAGGAGGCCCAAGCGCCAGCTCGGAGGCCAGAAAGAGGCCAGGCCAGAGGGCACAGAGTGAAACGAGGCCTCCCCCTCCTCCCTTTCGGGCAGCCCAGCACTCCCAGCCCAAGGCCTGGAGAATTCCCGGAAGTGGGGCGGGGGACAATGGGCGGAAATGCAGAAGGAAGCAGCAGCCACCCCTGCCAGCCCAGGCACCTCCGACCCTGAGGATTGACTGCTTGTTATTTCCTCCCCTGAAAGAATATCTGGGCCATGAAATGCCCTGGCTCCCATGGGGCCCTGGGCAGTCAGTCCCTCCTAAGAGCTGGGTGGTTCATGGGAGTCAGGGAGAGGCCGACTTCCTACCCATGGGCAGCAGAGAGAACTGGGGGGCACAGGAGGGGTCTGAGGCTTGAAGGGCCCCTGGAAACGCCGAAGGTCACTCTACACTCATTCATTCCACAGAAGATGGAGGAGAGATGCTCAGGCCCTGGCGGAGACCCCATGTGGGTGGATGCAGCCACAGGAAAGGAGACTGAGGCACAGCCCTGGGCCCCGGTGCCTTCAGCTCGCATCAGTGGGCGCAGCCAGGGGCTGTGCGTGGCAGCCAGGTTTCAACAGGAGTTGAATGGGGCAAGGAGGAGACTGGGGGGCCCTGGAGGCCTTGAAGCCAGCTCTGAGCCTGTGCACAGCCCGGCGGGTTGGAAGGAAATCCCGTGGCTTCTGGTTCCGCCCCCTGCAACCTACTGGCAGAAAAATGCTGCTGGGTCTCCCAGCCTCTTCAAGCCTGCTCATTGCTCAGAGCGTCATTGTGTTCTGGGGCCACTGGAACGTGGGGGCAGGAGAGGCGTGGGGGCTGAAAGAGCTGCTGCCATCCCAAGGAAGAAAGAGATGTCAGGAATTGGCATGGGGGGCGGGGGGGAGGAAGAGACCACAGCAGCTTACATGTTGACAGGGCACACGTTTTTTTCTCCATGGAAAAAGAACTAGTCCCCAACTAGCTGCTACCCTCCACGCAGCTTGTCTGTAAGGCACATCACCGCCTTCTTGCGCTTCAGAGCACTAGACAGCGCTTCAGCTCTATGCTTGGGGGCATTTTAAACAGGGAAATCCCCCAAAAAAGCACAAGAATGCCAACAACACCACACTAAATATGCTGCCAAAAGGACGCTTGTTTATAGAAGGAGAGCTGAAACAAGAAGGCAGAGCATTGCCTTGTTCAACTTGAGCTGGTCACGTGCCCACTGGGCGACTCAAATTTTTTCAGCCCTCTGTGCATGTCCGCAAATGCCCACGGAAGGGCTGCGAGCATTGACTGGAGGTTGCGAAATAAATATCAGTGAGCAGGTAAATCTGCAAATACGGAATCCGTGAATGAGGATGGGCAGGATTTTTTCTTTGATGACCAGGAAGAGAGCTCTGAAGTCGTCCTCTCTGGGTCTGAAGCCCCGCTCTGCCACTGACCGGCTCTTGGCAAAAGTTACAGAACCCTCCTGAGGCTGTGTCCTCATCTGTGAAAGTCACTGGTTCATTCTACAAACCTGTAGAGAGTCAGGCACTGTTGGAGGTGCTGGGAATACAGCAGAGAACAAAATGGACAACAATCCCTGCCCTGCTGGAGTTCCATGGAAATAGGACACACCCCAGAGGGTGCTGTACAAGTCGAGTTAAACTGGCACCTGCCGTGTGCCTGGGCGACCCCCGCCGTGTGCCTGGGCGACCCCCGCCTCTGGGCAAGGGCTCAATGCGTGCTAGGCCCTGGGGTTATATTAGCATCGCTGAGGGCTACAGCCTCTGGAAGGACAGGCTCCCACAGCCCAGATGGTGACAACCAGCAACAGGAAACCAGGAGCCTGTCCTGGGAGGAGACACACACGCTCAGAGGCTGAAGCCCACCACTGAGGAAACAGCGTGGGCCCTTGCGTGGCCTCGGCCGTGCGTGCCTGGCGGTGAGGGCAGGAAAGGAGGGACAGCGGGACAGTCTACACCCCCTGAGCCGCCCGGCCTCTGGCAGCCTTCCCGCCAGGATCTGACTCCCCAGGGGCCGCCCAAGGGTAGCTCTCAATAGTTTTCCACTTCAGTCCAGAGAAACACAAAAGAAAAAATCATGTTGAAACCCAGGGATTTCTTGGATGGAATCCAGGACAAAATACAGGACGAAATAAAAATCCTTGAAAATCAGGAGACGGTCAGTGCTTCCAAGTTGAGAACAATGGGACGATAAACGGTAAATATCCCTGCCCCAAGACCAAGGATTCTAGAAAGGGGGGCTGGGGGGGTCTGCAAACCGGCTTTCTAAAACCCAGAGGCTGAACTTAGGCCCACTTTTCTCAACTCCTAGCAAGCGCAATCCTCCACTCTGCCTTTAATTGGCGTCTGCGCACAAACGCATATATGAATGGAAATGCAGCTATGACAAAGCAAGCAGGGAGAAGACGCCCTCCACACAGAAGACCAAGGGTTAGCTTTCCTGATGAAGTCCCAAATATACAACATCACCATGAATTAATAAGAAAAACTCAAGCAACCCCCAGTACAAGAATAAGCAATTCACAGAAGAAATACAAATGGGCAATAAACACTTGAAAAGATGCTCAATTTTACAAGTAGTCAAGGAAACACAGATTACAAGATACCTTTTTCTTTTTCCCATTACACAAAATAAACTATTGACGGGGACTTTTTTAGATTTTTGGTGGACGTAAATTAAGACAACATTTTTGAAAAGTAATTTCCCAAAATCGTTGGAAATTTTCTCTGCTCAGGCCGTTTGGTCCAGTGATCCGCTTGTAAGATTTCTCCTAAAGAATCAGCAGTTTAAGGACATAAAGATATTTGGATAAAGATGTTCACTGAACAATCATTTAAGAGCAGGAAACTGGAAAGAAACTCAAGGCCAGTCAATAAGGGTTTGATCAATTAGGCCATGTGCCTCCACACTGCGTGATGCCACAGTCATTTAAAAATGTGCTTGGTCCACGCATGCTGACCTGGCAAAGTCTATGATGAAGTGACAAAAAGCAAGCTGCAGACCTATATGTAGAGCATAATTCCATTTTTGTATAAGGAAAGGTATATGCAGATATGTAAACAGATGTCTGCATGTGCTAAGGAAACATTGAGAAAGATATGCACCAAATTGTTAACGACGGAGGGAAGGAGATTGGTGAAGGGTGAGAGAACTTGCACTTTTTCCTTTATAACCTTTTAAGTTATGGGGCTTACTGGTAATTTTTATTCTCTTGTGTGTTTTTTCTTTTAGTATTTTTTAAAATAAAAGACCATGTGCATACATGTATGCAGCATGTTTGTGCACACTCGGGGCAGCCATGTGTCCACTTGGGGTACACACATGGAGTAATGTTCACATGTCTGTGTCGTCTATATGTGTGCAAACCACATGGCTCCTGCTACTACCAACAGCCTCCATGAGCACCTAGTAGGTATCCAACATGCGCTCATTCTCTCATTTAAAACTTCACAACCACCTTGCAACATAGGTACCACTGCTGCCATTTTGCTGATGAGAAAACAGAGGTTCAGACAGGTCCAAGTGACAGACGGTGCCAGAATGGGAACTCACTTCTGGGAGTGGGGTCCCTGAGGAAAGCCCATGACCCTCATGCTCGTGCCACCATCTGTGCCTTGCCCAGCTCCAGTGGACAGCTTGGGGGCCCTAGACCACCTGCCTCCTCCCAGGATGGAACCCCCCACTCACATCAGCACACATCAGGTGTGGGTGACAGGCACCAACTGGTCAGGGCCCCTCCCCAGATGCCTCTGTTATCTCCCTCCCATGCATTCTTGCTCAAGGGAACTAAGACTCATGATCAGCTCCTCCCTGGAAGCCCCTACCTCCCTCCAACAGATTATGCCCATTGTCCCAGAAGGCACCAGGATATACTCCACCTCCACTCTGGGGACACCGAGCCCTACTCCAGGCTCAGAGACACCCCTACAGGAGATAGTCACCCATGTCAGAAAGCCCACCATCACCAAAAGATTTTGTGGGGCCTGGACGCTCACCGTTAGCACTTCTCTTTTTGTTCTAAGCAGAGTCTGGCTGTACAGCAGCAGCATCCAGACTCCCAAGAAGGAGCAGAACTTGAAACCACAGCTGCCACAAGCCCGTCCATGTGAATTAGCCCCTCTCAAACCATAGCTGGCTGGGAGCAGCGTTTGGTGGGAGATGCCTGGGTCAGTAGGACTTGAAGCAACTAAGGCATCGGCAGCACAAGGGGGATAAGGGAAAATGATGTACCAAAGGGGGCTAACAGTTATGGAGCATCCCTCTGTGGCAGGTTCCTTCGATATGCTTTTGCAGCTGATGTCACACTTCCTAAGAAGGAAGCAAGCTTAGGTTACCTGCCCAAGGCCACACAGCTAGCTGGGACCAAACCCTAGCTCTTCCCAAACTAGGTCCACGCTCATCCCACTGGACAAAGTCATTCAACCCAATGGGGGACAGAGTGGAGGAGGAGCATCTGAAGGAGAAAGGAGGAGAAGGAGCAGCAGGACTCAGGGATGCTTTCGAGAGCTGCCTCCTGGGTCTGGCCCAAAGGGTTGCAAGCACCTTGATTGATGAGCTAGTCCATGGGGAAGGGGAAGGTAGGCAAGACTTTGTGCATGGGTGACAGGCCCCTCAATGCCCCACTTTACAGAGTCACCAGGGCTCTAAAAGACTGGGAGTGGATCACTCTGTTCCAAAGAAAATGCTACCCAAGCCAGGGAAGAACTCTACTCAAAGGAAAGCATCTTTAAGGGCAATAACGAATAATGTGCCTCAACTGATTCTTGGTGTAAATCCAGGTCTCTTTCTAGGTTGCTTGATCAAAGCAAGGGAGGCTGGATGCATTGTTACCCTGGGGTAAGGCTGCCCAGTTAAATTTGTATTTCAGGTAAACAATGAAGAATTTTTAAATATAAGTATAGAGTCTCGTTGTTCATGGCAATTGTGTTTCACAAAGTCTCCATGAACGTGGAATTAGCGAGAACTGACGCCCGGCCCCTACCCGTTAGGTTTCTGCTAACCTCTGATCACAACATTTTGTGAACCAATTGAAACGTAACTTTGTTTTGCGCTTCTGTTTAAAGTCACCTTTTATCGTTACTCTCCTCCTTAAATTTGCATGCAGTGATTCCCTACGAAGTTCTCTGTTTCGCCAGCCTTTTAGACACTGGCTCCATTTAACCCTGTCTAGCAGTATCATTGCCCTCAGAACATTTAAGAGCAACATTTAGACAAAACCTCTGAACATAAATTTAGGCAGGTTTATACAAAAATCACATGAGGGGGCAAGTAATTGGAGCTCATTAACATTGAACTCACAGTCAGTACTGATCTAAGCTTATCTAAACACACGTTTTCTCCATAAGGCACATGACAGCCTTCTTGCACTTAGGAACGCTGGACAGCACTTCAACCATTTTAAACAGTAAAGTCACCAATAAAAAGCACAAAAATGCAAAAAATGTGGCATTAACTATGCTGCAAGACAGATATATTTTTTAACAAATCAGTCTTTTTGATACATATTATTAAAGCATAAATCCATGCAAAGTGCACAATCAGTGGTATCTGGCATAATCACATAGTTGTGCATTCATTAATTCAATCATTATTAGGGCATTTTCATTATTCCAATAAAAATAATAATAAACAAAAAACAGACATACAAAAAACCTCATCACCTCTCAATTTCTCTATGCTTTCCCTGCCATACATAGCTGCTATTCTGTTTCTGTCTCTCTAGTTTGTGTTTATATTTTGTAAATACAGTCTTATATATGCAATATTATCCATATTTGTATTTCATATGAAATTTCACTGTTATACAGTCCCATGCTACATTTTTTAGCTTTTCTTCTAGTAATATGCATGTCCTTAGAATCTTCCTGTCAACCATTGTCATATCCATGTAATAGCTCTGCTAGTCACAAACACCATGTAGTGCTTTCACCTTTTCTATTCATTTACAAGCAACCTTTTTACCAATTCTGCACAGTTCAACCCTCAGCTTTCCATTCACTACCCTCATTCTATTTTCTGGTGACCTATATTCTAGTTATTAACCCCATGAGTTTACACAATATATTTAGTTCATAACAGCGCAATCATACAGCATTTATCCTCTTGTGTCTGGCTTGCTTCACTCAACATAATGTCCTCCAGGTTAATCCATGTTGTCATATGCTTCACGACTCATTTCTTCTTACAGCTGTATAATATTCATCGTATGTATACAACACTGTTTATCCATTCATCAGTTGATGAACACCTGGGTTGTTTCCTTCTTTTGACAATTGTGAATAATGCCACTATGTATATCAGTGTGAAGATGTCTGTTCGTGTCACTGCTCTCAGTTCTTCTGGGTATATACCTAGTAATGGTGTTGCTGGGTCACATGACAAGTCTATATTCAACTTCCTTAGGAACTGCCAAACAGTCCTCCACAGTGGCTGTACCATTCTACATTCCCACCAACAGTGAATAAGCGTTCCTATCTCTCCACATCCTCTCCAACACTTGTAGTTTTCCAACGTTTTAATAGCAGTCATTCTAATAAGTGTGAAATTATATCTCACTGTAGCTTTGATTTGCATTCCCTAATCGCTAGTGATGCTGAACATTTTTTCATGTGTTTTTTCACCATTTGTATTTCTTCTTTGGACAATTGTCTATTCAAGTCTTTTGCTCTATTTTTTAATCAGGTAGTTTTTTTTATTGTTGAGTTGTAGTACATCTTTATATATCATGGTTATTAAACCCTTATCAGATATGTGATTTCCAAATACTTTCTCCCATTGACTCAGCTGCCTTTTCAGCCTTTTGACAAAGTCTTTTGATGTGCAAGTGTTTAATTTTGTGGGTAGCAGATGTAGCTCAGTGGTTGAGTACCTGCTTCCCATGTATGAGGTCCTGGGTTCAATACCTGGTACCTACTAAAATAAATAAATAAATAATAAATGTGTTTAATTTTGAGGCAGTCCCATTTATCTATTTTTTCTTTTGTTGTTCATGTTTTGGGTGTAAGGTTTAAGAAAATGCCGCCTACCACAAGATCTTAAAGAGGTTTTCGTACATTTTCTTCTAGGAGTTTTATGGTTGACGCTTTTATATTTAGACCCTTGATCCATTTTGAGTTAATTTTTATATAAGGTGTGAGATAGGGGTCCTCTTTCTTTCTTTTGGATATGGATATCCAGTTCTCCATATCATTTGTTGTTTTGCTTTGTTTTTTTCATAATTTTTTAAAAAGATACTTAGATTACATCAATGTTACATAGAATATATAGGGGATTCCCATATGCCCCACTTCCCATATCTCCCACATTTTCCCACATTAGCAACATCTTTCATTAGTGTGGTACATTCATTGCAATTGATAAACACATTTTGGAGCACTGCCACTAAGCATGGATTATAGTTTACATTGTAGTTTACACTCACTCCCACTCAACTCTGTAGGTTATGGCAGGATATATAATGGCCTGTATTGTTCATTGTAATGTCATTCAGGACGGTTCCCAAGTCCCAAAAATGGTCCCGTATTACACCTGTTGTTCCCTCTCCCTACCCCCAGAATCTCCAATGACAACTGCCTCCACCATTTGTTGAATAAACAGCTGGGAGGGCTTGACAGCCTTGTCAAAAATCACTTGATCATAGATGTGAGGGTCTATTTCTGAGTTCTTGATTTGGTTCCATTGGTCAATTTGTCTGTCCTTATGCCAGTACCATGTTGTTTTTACCACTGTAGCTAAGTAATATGCTTTTAAAGTCAGGAAGTGAAGTCCTCCAACTTTTTTCTTCTTTTTTAAGACATTTTTGGCTATTCAGGGCTCCTTACCCTTCCAAATAAATTTGATTATTGGCTTTTCCATTTCTGAAAATCTGTTGGGGTTTTTATTGGGATTGCGTTGAATCTTTGGGTAGAATTGATATCGTAATGATATTTGGTTTTCCAGTCAATGAACATGGAATGTCCTTCCATTTATTTAAGTCTTCTTCTGTTTGAGATACACATTTTTATAGTTTGAGAGCTGAAACATGAAGGCAGAGCACACATTGAAGAGGGGCCGAGGTGTTCCTTGGCTGGGTTTGTTCACTCGGCACAGCAGAATAGACAGACACACTGAACTAGGCTAGGAAGGAAAAGAGGCTTAATTCACCAGTGGGAGACCAGAGATGTACAATCTCAAATCAGCCCACCTGTTAAAGGTTTTTCTCACAGCTTTTATACTGGTTGAAACAAAGAAAGTTAAACATTAGGTTGACATTTCTAAGAAGGGTCTGGAAAAATTAGTTTTTGTTTTCTAAATTTACCTTAAAATATGCACGGTACCTGGAGTCAGGTAATCTTGGGGTGATAAAAATGGGAGATGGTAGGGATGTAAAGACAGATAACAACAGATGCAAGTAACAATTTTACTTTAGCTCCACATTTTTGTGGAGCTAAATCTGGTTAAGGTTAAAGCTGTAGCTCTGTGTGCCTCCTGACATGTGAGCAAGAGTTACACTGAATTTTTTTTATAAGGTACAGTACAGTGCCTTAATATTTAAGCTATGCTGGGATTTTCTAGTACTACAACATCAGGTGACTCAATTTTTTGTCTGCACTGCACATGTCCACGAATGACCATGAAAGCACCATGATTATAGATTTTGGGGTTACAACAAATTTTAACAAGTAGGCAAATTCGTTCGTGTAGGATCTGTAAATAGCGAAGATAGACTGTATGTCCTATGCAATATTTGGGAAATTCAAATTGAATAGGGTGCCCTCTATGCTTGTTTGTTAATCTGGTCATCCCGCCCTGGGGCCTGGATAGGCCTGGTGGTTAGTGAGTGTGACAGTTTGAAATTCTTTTATGAATCTCAAAAAGTGAAAGATTATGTTTATGAAGTAATCCATTCCTGTCGGTGTGAGACCCTTTCGACTGGACTACATCAGTGAGGCATGACTCAGGTTGAGTCTCCACCCTCTTGCTGGGTCTGATATAAATGGAGACACACACAGGAAAAGGGGAGGTCTGCCATATTTGATCCAGCAACGTGATAGAGAGGACCGGAGGACAACGGAGAAGCCCAGGGAAAGGCAGCCATCTTGGCTCACCATGTGGCTGGACAACAGGATAAACAGCAGCTGACTCTGGTGAGAAAGCACCTCTGATGGTGCCTTGATTTGGACATTTCATGGCCTCAGAACTTTTAAGCTTTTTTGTTTTGTTTTGACGTGGCACTTATTTTATTAGCAATAATAAATAGATTGTTTATATTGCGGAGAGGATGTAGCTCAGTGGTTGAGCCCCTGCTTTACATGTACAAGGTCCCGGGTTCAATCCTGGGTACCTCCTTAAAAAATAAAGATAGTATTATTAGCAGTTAAAGTTTCGGCTCAATTGTGAATAGGATTTTCAAAAATCAGAGTGGGCCTTAATCCACACGGCTGGAGTCCTTCTAAAACAAATGAAATTCAGGCGCAGTTAATCAGTAGAAACCAGAAGCAGGAAAGGTCAGAAGTAAGAAGCCAGAGAATGAGGCAGGTGGTGATGGACGGAGGATCCCCGACTGCTGCAGACTCCAGAAGAAAGCATGGCCTGTGGGGACCTCGATTTTGGACTTCTACCCTCCAAAGCCATAAGACAATAACTTCTTGTTGTGTAAGACAGCTCGTGCGGTATTTGTCATACCGGACCTGGCAAACCAAGACAATCTTTTGAAAAACTGAGAACAGTTTTTCAGAAGTGCCACGATTGCTCCCAGGCAGCTGTTCTCCATCCTGGGTGCTCCCTGGAATCACCAGGGCAGTTTTTAAAATACTGATGGCTGCACCCCACTCCAGAGCTCCCTGTTTCATCAGTTTGGCGGGCAGCCCAGACACTGGCATTTTTTTAAAGCTCCCAGGTGATTTAATCATGTAGTCAGGGCTGGAACGCTGCCCTGAAAATCTAGAGCTGCGCTGTCCAACACAGGGGGTGCCAGCATATGTAGGTATTTAGATTTAAATTTAATATAATTAAAAAGAATTTAAAATTCAGTTCCTCAGTTACACCAGTCAGCACAGACAGAACATTTCCATTATCTCAGAAAGTTCTCTCTGGCAGCCTGGCTGCACAAAGAATCACCCAGGGGATTTATAATGACCACACAGGCCCGGTCTCAAACCAATTAAATCAGAATCTCTGAGGTGCGACCCAGGCATCGGTGTATTTTAAATCTGCCCAGGTAACTCTACGGTGGGGCCTGAATTAAGAACCACTGACCCTGAACATTTCAGGGGTCAAAGCACGTGGCCTCAGAGAAGCCTGGAGTAAAGTGAGGTTTTCCAAGGCAGCCGGGCTCAGGATTCCAGCATCCTCCAGCTGGGGCTGCCAAAGTGTCTCCCAGTTACAGGAGCAGAGCTTCCCTTCATGTGCATTTGAAAGCTGATTTTATTGACACAGAGTTGGCCACCCCTGCAGTTAGCTCAGAAATCCCTCAGGCTTAGGGCTGCCCCTCTCCCCATGGGTGAGTGGGGTGCTGAGGAACCCCAAGGTTGTTCCCAGACCTGGGTTCCCCTCCTGAGGCAGGGAAGGCTTCCTCAAGACCCACTCCAGGCCAGAACAGTCTGATCTAAGGAAGTCACCCCAAAACTGCCAACAGTCATCAATATGAAATCCAGAAGCCATGGTGGGGGCGGGAGGGCGGGGAGAGACTAAAAGAAGGAGGGGAGGGAGGAAGGAAAAGAAACAAAGCCGGAGGCATGTTGAGGCAGAGACGTGGAGTGAGAGGCTATAAAGAATGTGTGAGGGGAAGCGGGTGTGGCTCAGTGGATAGAGCCCCCGTTTACCA
>JAQZBX010078779.1:0-14094 GCA_029593785.1 Cabassous unicinctus
AAAAAAAAAAAACAAACAGAAAAAAACAAAACACGTACCAGACAATGCTCCATATTTTAGGGGGTATCATACATGTGTGTAATTACTGTGTAGATGGAAGTCTAAACAGATCACAGCAGTGATTCCTTCTGGGCATGGGAGGAGACCAGCATTGGAAAGGGTGCTCAAAGAGGACTGAGTATTATCTGAAATTAATGTTTCAATTTTTGTAACAACAGGGTATTCATAGATTCCTTGTGAAATTAAAATTAATGGCAGAACAAAAATGTAAGCACAGTAAATATTTAAAGCAGGCAAGGCCGGGGGATGGTGGTCTAGTTTGCACCAGCGGGGGCCTGGACCTGCTTGAAACTCCCTGGGACCCCAGGCCGAGTGACCCCACGTCTGTGGCCATGGCTGTGGTTCTCGGGCCACCACAAGGCTAGGCTGGCGAGAGCAGATGCCGGCTGGGTCCTGGCCATGGAGAGCCACCACCTGCCCTGAACCTGGGGCTGTGGGTGGCGTCCCTGTGCACATGGGCCAAGGGAGAGTGAGCCGGATCCTGAATCTCCTCTTTGTCTTCCTGTTGGCCAAGTTCATTGCCTCTTGGCGGGCTGGAGGGCTGTTTAAGGGAGAAAAAAGGCCATCTGAGGCGTGAAGATAAAAAGAAGTCTTTTAGCCATCCCAGGAGAGGATGGCTTTAGCTCCCGCGTTGTTATGTAAAGCCAGCCCTAATCCAGCCGTCTTACCCGCCTTAACTGGCCAGCTGGGAGCGCGAGGGATGGGAGATTAAGGCCCGGCTTGGGAGAGGGCTGGGGCCATAGAGCTCCTTTTGAACTGTGGAAAGAGTGAAGCAAACATCAAAAGTCCCAAGCTCTGAGAGCTGGCTGGGCATGGCAGGGAGGTGAGGCGTGTGGGGTGGGTTGGGGGTGGGGGGCAGGGACCCTCCCTCAAATGACCCAGCAGGGGTCTGAGGACAGGAAAGGGAGACCCCACACTCACCTCCAGCACCCACCTGGCTTCCCCCTTGCTGTCCTCCCAGTAGGGCAGGACGCCAGGTGGTGGCAACCGTGGTTTATGCCCTGAGGTGGACATTGATGCCAGGCCTCTTGGGCACACCCACGTCACCCTGCATGACCTCCAGGAAATGCTGTGTCTGAGGGTATCCTCAGCACCCATCTAGGCTGCAGCCACTGCTTGTGCGCCCATCCCCGACTTGCCCATCAAAAGGCCTAGGAATGGTTACAAGCCCCTTCTCTCTGGCGTCCTGCTCCTGAGTGGCCTCTCGCCTCACCTCTGTGTCTCTCTCCTCTGCCCACCCTCCCTCGGCATCCCCAAGTATCTATTTCCTTCTTCTTTCCTGACTTCTTTGCTTGGGGTGAAAGTGGGCAGAGGGCAGCCTGCTTGGGTATCTCGTGGAGAAAACAGACTCCACAGAACCCACTCCAGGCCCCCCAAGGAGGCTCTCAGAGTCACTGACGCCAGGTGACCTCCCCTCTGGCCACTGAGGCTTGGCCCCGTTCCTCTCAGGGTCCCAGGCAGGGCCCCCAGGCTGCTCTGGACAGGCCTTGCTGGGGCCCCAAGGCCCCTCCCACTGGCCAGACCCTGGATGTGGCCTGGCCGGGCCCGTGGGAGCCCTTTGCTCCCAGCCGGAGTGTGTGCGCCTGGGGTAGCCCGCCTGCCAAGTAGGGCAGTCATGTTGGGACTGAGACTGGGGGTGCTGAGCAGCCCCCCTGTGAGTTCATGGGCCCCCCGAGCCTGCCCTGCCTCCAAACTTTGCCTCCTTCATCAGTCCACAGGAAGTACCCTCCTCCCTTTGTCCTGACTTAGCAGGGATTGGCTTAGAGGAAACAACTGCGTGGGCTTTTCAAGTTGGACCCCAAGTCCACACTAGCTTTGCCACAATTCATTGTGTGACCTGGGGTGTATCACTTGACTTCTCTGTGCTTCCTTGTCTGTAAAGGGGGGAAGTCGTGGCACTTGCTCCTTGAGGTTATCGCGCAGACAGTGGGGCAGTTTATGTAAGCGACGAGATATCCCTGGTGCAGAGGAGACGCCCAGTGCATGCTAGCTGTCTTGATTCTGGTTTCAGAGGCCCCGTTTTCTTGAAGAGGGTGACCCCGTGTTTATAATCATTCCCCTTGTCCAAATCAAAGTAGGTCTCTAATCAAAGCTTCCTCAACCCTGTTAGAACCTCTGAATGTCTCCTTTTACTTCCAGCACCTGCCATGGGTCTCGCATGCTGTCAGTGCTCAATAAATACTCACTGGGAGAAGGAGTCAGCCCCGTGAGGCCACTGGAGTCAGGTGGCCCCCATCCTGTGGCCCCTCAGGGGCCCAGGCCAACCATCCAGGCCCCCCGGTTTGAGACATCATAACACATTTGCAGAGCCGAGGAGCCCTTGAGAGGCTGTCAGTTGTAAAACCAAGGCCCAGAGAGGGAAAGATTGGAAAACTGAGGCCCAGAGAGGGAAAGGGACCTGTCTGAGGTCACACAGCCAACTGAGAACAAAAGCCAGGCCTCTAACTCCTCATTCAGCAAGTATTTACCAAGCACTTGCTGAACATGTGGGGCCCTGCTGGGCCCCTTTCAGGGTTTCCATGTGAGGAGGGCAGCTGGAGAAGAAAAGTAAACCAGCAAATGGGCACTGGAAGACGGTAGTGCTCTGTGAAGAGGTAAGACCCAGTGAGGGAAAGAGTGTGAAAAGGCCTCCCTCTTTCAGGAGGTGGCATTTCACCTGAGATGCGGATGCCAGGAAGGAGTGAGCCATGAGAGGTTGTGGAGGGAGAGCAGTCAGGAGGAGTGAGCAAAACTCACAGGTGGAAGGAACTTGGGAAGAGCAGAAAGGGGGCCAGGGTGGCAGGAGAAGACATCAGGGGTGGGAGTGGAACATTCGGCAAGGGTCAAACCACACACTGGGTTTTATGCTGCTTTTGAAGAGACTACTGGAGAGACTCTCACTTCCATTTCCACATGACGTTTCTATCCTCTGGGAAGGACGAACCATGCAGGGAAGGAGGGAATGCAAGAGCAAGATAGAAAGCTATTGCACTAGTGCCAGTCAGAGTGCCAGTGGGAGCTGAGAGCTGGAGGGGAGCCAGAAGGGAGTAGGTAGACTGTGGTTGGGTGAGGAGGTGGGTGAGGGACAGAAAGGATAATGGGTGACACCTTCAGCCTCTAGCTTGAGGAAGTAAGGTGCTGTTGCTGAGGTGTGGAGGTTTTGGTGGGTCACAAATAAGGTTTCAGTTGGGAGATGTGTTGGGTTCAAGATGCCTGCTGGAGGTCCAGACAGAGATGCCGAATGGGCAGTTGGATACTGAGTCAGGGGTTGAGGGAGCCGTCGGGCTAGAGGGAGAGTCAGACTTCTCCTCAGGAGGTAGCCGTAGCTGTGGGGACGTAACCCCTGGATGAGGCTGGTCAGTCCACAGAGCTGTCTGAGGGCTTTCCTGGAAGTCTGAGAGGAAGGAGAGTTCTCTGGAGAGCAGCAGGGACCCCCGGTTGGAGGGGCAGCAGGCCGCACCCCGCCAGCTTCTCTCCTGTCGGTTCGGAGCCTGTCCTGTCAGGAGCCCGTCGGCCCCGACTCCACTCTGCTGCAGTCCCCCAGAAGCCCCAGTGTCAGTGCGGTGACAGAACAAGCGGACTTTGTTACCTAGGCAGTTCCTCTCAAGTCTGTTCTTCATAAAAGCTCAGCTTGAACAGTGGAAATTCTGACTTGTGTCAGATACTGAGGAGGCTTTAATAGTTTCAAGTAGCTCGGGGGTTAGATTTTAAAAGTTGAATTTCATCACATGTTTTAACTTGGGTGGGGATGAGGGGAGAGTGAAAGGGACATGATATTTTTAGCCCAAAGAAGGCGTTTTTCCCTCTCCCTCTCCTGGCGTTTCCCCCTCCCTCCCTGAACAGATGTTTCGTCTCAATGCTATTCAAACCTCAAAGCAGAGTGGCCGTCAACCTTATGCTCTGATGAGGAAAAAAGGCCAGAATGCTATTTGTTGGGAAGGTTTTTTTGTTTTTCCTCTTTTCTCTTTCCCCTCAGTCCTGACTGGTCCTAAAGTAAAATCTACCAACAGCGAAATGCAACCTGGGGAGGCGGGGTCATGGAGAAAAGACCCTGGTCGCAGCATTTCTGGTCCCAGGAAGAACTGGGCGCCCACTGGTGGAACAAGCCGGAATCCCCTAGAGCAGACCACATCGGGCAGTTACTGTTTTGTTGTTTTGTTGTTGCTGCTGCTGTTTCTGAAAAGCAGGAGTTCAGAGTGATCGTTTAGTTAAATCAGGATTCTTTTGGTGCTTTTGGAAACTCAACTCAAACTTGCTTAAGCTTTTGGCTCATGGACCTGAAAAATCCTGGGACAGAGCTTGCCTAAAAAGGCCTGGCTAGAACCAGGAACTCAAACCATGTCATCAAGACACACACACACGCACATGAGCGCACTCTCACGGCACACACACACTAATTTACACACTCTCATGCACACACTCTCACACACTCTCACATGAACATACTTGCACACATTCACACACACCCACACTCACACACGAATTCTCTCTCACACACACACACACTTCCACCCTCTTTCCCTCCCTTCTCTCTTTCCTTCTCCATCGTTTCTCTCTCTGCCCTCCTGTTCGCCTCCCCCTAAGGTGGCAAAGATGGCTGCCCCCAGGCCCTGGCTCCCACAGCCTAGGAGCTCACCAATCTCAGAAGGAGAGCTGCCAGGCCCCTAACATTTCCTGCAAAGGGTTGACTCTCACTTAACTGACCAGGGTAGATCCACGTCTTGTGGGGCCTGAAGCATATACAATTTGGGGTGAGGCTCTTTAAGAAAAAGAACCCACTATTATTTTATAATGGCGAACCATATATCCTGCTTAACCTAGATAAATGTTTCTCCAACTCAGCTTCCCCTTAGCACAATTCCAGAAAGGCCTGTATTCACGCCAACCCCACGGAAGGAACGGGAAGTCAAACTGGAAAGAGACAGCAGTCTTAACCGATTGAGGATAAAAGATCTCACTTCGAAAACTTTACGAAACCATGAGACCATGTGAACACATTTCTAGGGCCCCTTCCTACCAGGAAGTGAGAGAGCCCTGACGCTTAGCTTCATGGCAAATTCTCCTTTGGTACTGACTCCTAGAGGACCAGCCACGATGGCCATGGGGATGAAATAAGCTGGGTTAGGTCAGGTATGGGGTCCATCCTCAGGCTGGTGTGGGGCAGCCCTCCACAAACCACACCCATGAGAGTGAGTGAGGGGCTACTGGCCAGAAGAAAGCTGGGAAGCCATTATTAGAAGGGGTGTGGCCGCTGGACAGTCAGGAACAGCTGTCAGCTACTGTGGTGTGACAGTGGGGAAAGCAGTGGCTGAAGAGTCAGGAAGGATTTTATCTCTTCTGTTTCCACACCTGGGTTTAGATCCTGGTTGTGGTACTTACAATTGTTTCACTTAAAAAAATTATTACTATGTACCTATTGTATGACAGGTACTGTATCATTTATTGGGGCTACGGTGGGATGATTCAGATCATGAAACGAGTAATGCTAATGATGGTGAATATTTTAATTTCCCGGCTGTTAAAACAAATACCATACAGTGGGTTGGCTTAAGCAATGGGAATCTGTTGGCTGACAGTTTTGAGGCTAGAAGTCCAAAGTCAAGGCATCGGCAAGGTGATGCTTACTCCCCAAAGACGATGGTGTTCTGGTGCTGGCTGCTGGTGATCCTTGGTCCTTGGCTTTTCTGTCACATGGCAAGGCACATGGTCGCACCTTCTGTTTTCTTTTTTGGGTTCCTCTGACTTCCATCTTCTGGCTGCGCCTCCTGGCTTCCCTCTCCACCTGGCTTCCATTCTACCTATGGGCTCCAGGAATCCAGATTACAGCCCATCCCGATTCAGCGGGTCACACCTTAACTGAAGCATCCTCTTGAGGAGATCCCATTTACAATGGGTCTACACCCACCAGAATGCAGACCAAGACCGAGAACATGCCCAAATTGGGATATACCCAATTCAATCCATCACAGTGTAATATGGGCATCCTCTGTGGGGAAACCTGACTGCACCCCTCTCTGAGAAGGGTGTGCTTCTCAGAGATCATGAGTATTGAACTGAAGACCTGAAAGATGAGCAGGAGTTTGAGAGAGAGGAAGAGTGTTCTTGGCAGGGATAGCAGTGTGAGAGCACGGCAGGGTCAAAAAATGGGAAGAAGTTCCACGGAGAGATCATAGATGGCCTCCTGAGCCCCATGGGGAAGCTTTTGGACTGATCCTCAAGGAAAAGTTGCTGCTGGAGGGTTTTAGGCAAGGAAATGACTTGATCCATTTTACTTTCAGAGTTTAGTTTCCTCTTAGATTTAATGACATCATGCATGTAACAGGCGAGCATCCAAGCACCCCCTAGATGTCTACAACAATCACTGATCCACCAGCATGCCCGATGCAGCTTGCCCGTGTGCGAATCTGCATTTACACACAGATTGGTGTGCCTGCTCACTTCTCCAGGACCCTCCCTCCCTAGGGAGAGCCTCATGCAGAAATGCAAGAAGCCTTTGGCCTGGAATGCTCATATGATATCCTTTCTCTTTTTATTGGCAGCAGATCTACCCGCCTAATTATATTTGGCCTGGGCTAATATTAAAATTCATCTGCATTCCCTCTGACAGCTGCTGTTGGCGAACTAGGGGCTCAGCAACATCCTGCAAGCTACACTGAGACTAAAATATTTGCTGCAGATAATCTGTGTGTGGACAATTGAGAAATGAGTGTGGATGCATGAGGGTGAGTGTCCAGACTCCAGTGAGGAAGCTCTGGCTTGTGTTAAACCTTACATGGTATCAACTGAGACGCATTTGCCAGGTAACTAGGCTATAAGAGGTGTCCGCCACGTATTCAAAGTATTAGTCATTTCTTGTCTTCAGTGGGGCTGATTTAGTCATAACCCTGCTTCAGATTTCAGTCTCTTCTTCCAAAGTTTAATATCAACCAGCCTTTCTGGATTGTGTCTAAGATAAGCTGGCACTTCCAGGGTTTAGGGTTTGGATTTAGCCTCAGTATGGGATTCAGGAATAGACCTCCCTCCTCCTCTTCAACCACCCTCTTTTCCTGTGCCAGTTCTCAGTCTCAGCACAGCCAGAATTTATGGTGTGTTGATGCAGCCAGCCTTCTGCCTACCTGGCAGATTTGGTGCCATCCAGGAAACTGTTCTGCAGTGCCTGGTGGATGGCACATGCTAGACGTGGCGGGCCAGGACACTTGCAGTCCAGCTGGGCAGCTGTGGCAGGCTCGTGGGAAGCAATCAGAAGCTCCCAGATCAGACTGGAGAGAGTGAAGGGCTAGACTGAACAGGGGTAGACAGCACCCTGCTAGCTCCAAAGACCATTTGTGCAAATTAGAGGAAGGTGCCCCTTCTCAAGGCACCCACCTGCCACCTGGAAGATATCAAAAGCAGTAATGAAATCTCTGATTTTCCTAGAGTTGAACAGCACACAGTCTGCTTCTCAGAGCTGGTCCCTGACTCCCAAATGACCCTAAACCTAGAGGGGAAGAGCCCCGAGATGCTCACCCTGCTGGGCTGCTTAGGAGGGCGGGGCTGTGGGAGGATGGATTGGTTTAATTTCACAGCCCTTCTTCTTCTTGTGCTGTTTGGGTGGCGCCAGCTGTCAGCAGCTCTGGCTGGGTGGGCTGTGCCATCCTGCACCCTGGGTCACCGCTATTGGCCAGGGTAAACAGTGCCAAGAAAGTGACTGTGGCTCCAGCGTGCAGTCCAAAATGAGCGACCAGCTCCCCGCATTGGGCCCACCCAGTGATGGGACTCCAGACCCGCAATCAAAGCCGCTCCTATTGAGGTATTCCCTGATTCTTCCCAGGGGCTGCTCAAGCACTTCTTTCCCTCTTCCTTCCTCCCCTCCCCTCCTTTTTTGAAACTGGGGGAGGGGAGAGGGAAGAGCCTTTCTTTGATCTCAGTGGAGGAAAAAAAAGTCTGTTCTGTTCAGGCTTTTGGCTAACACAACAAACAGTGTTTAAAATTTAACTTTGCTTAATTAATTAGTAATTCTGTTTAATGCTGTCTGATCTCCCTCCAAAAGGTATTTGGAAGCTTGAGAAGGGAACATCAAAGGGAGCTGGGTGAAGATGGTCAAGTAATGCATTTAATCTGGCAGTTGCTGGGGGTGGAGAGATGCCCAGTTGGGGGCTAATGTGGGAGAGAGCCTTCATCTGGGAAACACAGAGCCGTGTTGGCTGTGGCCTGAGGAGGGATGGGCGGGAGCAGCTTCCAAAGGGAAGGAGCACCACATACCGCCCAGAATTGTTGGGGCTGAGAAGTGGTCTTAAAGCAGAGTGGACATTTTCTTTTTTCCAGGACCTCCATGGATGGTTGGGCAGGTTGCATACTGCACAAGGGTTCCCAGTTGAGCAGGCAAGGGGTGGCTGAATCCAGCCTGTGCCCTGCTCATCAAGCATGTACCCTGGTGGGGGTGGGCTACATCCCCTACGGCAGCAGCCTGCCAGTTTTTCTGGAAAGGGCCAATATTTTAGGTTTTGTGGGCTGCATGGTCTCACAATTCTGCCATTGCAGAGTGAAAGCAGGAAGAGACTGTACACAAACAAATGAACGTGGTTGTGTCCTAATACAACATATTTCCAAAAACAGGCGGGGCCTGGATTTGGCCCTAGGACCATAGTTTGCCAGCTCCTGTGCTAAGTCACCCACAGGTGCTTCACGGGCAAGTGAAAGGCTTTGCTTTCCTCCTTACTCCGTCCCTTCCCTCCCTTCTCCCACCTTTCCTCCTGCTTTCCTTTCTTCATTCAAGCCGGCAGCAGCTCCTGTTGTTACTGTGACCAGCGATCAAAGAGTGCCTGGAGTCCCCCTGAAATTGTGCTCCTCAAAATGAGTCGCTGGAAAAACAATCGCCAGGCTGAGCAGGAGTGAGAGACAGAGAGTGGGCTGGGATTCCGGTGCCAAAGCCGTCCCGACCCAAATAATGCCCTCCCCTGAGTGGGCTGCCCTGGGCGGCCTGTGCCAAGCTCCACTCACCCTTCTCTGGCCTGTCAGTGGATGGGTGGGGGGCGATGGCTGGGGCAGGTGGTGGTGGGACTTTGGTTTCACAGTGTTCAGATGTGAAGTAGAAGCAGGTACCCGAGTCCCCTGAGAACCCCTGCCTCTGGCTTTGGGCTCTGAGTGGCTTTCTGACTGGTCTCTGCCTTCTTTTCTGGCCATTGGGCAGGGAACAGCAAAAGGGCAAAGGGGGTGCTGTCACAGGGTGCTGATGCATCTGGTCCTACTGCTCACCCTGCCCAGCCCCATGCTGGGGGGCTGCTGGGGCACTCACTGAGCTGGGATGGCATGAGGGACCCTCTCCGGGCCATGCTGGGTTTTGGAAAAAACACATGACAAAGGCAAGGAGCTGAGAGCGATGTGTCCCATCCCCATGGGCGAGGGAAAGGAAGGGGCCTGAGGGAGGACAGACCCCTGTGTGTCGTGGGAGGGAGGGAGGGGCTCAGAGGAGGAGTGAGCAGCGACAGAGGTTCCTTTCTTTGGGTTTTATCAAGTGGAACTTGAAAGGCAACATTGAACCTGAAGGTGGTTTTCTGATAACTTCTCTTTGAACTTGAAGTTTGGTTTCGATAAGCCTGGCCAGCTTGCATCTCCAGCCAGGACCTCTGCTGGGGGAGGCAGCAGCTTTGAAGATGGATCTGGACTTTGTTTTTCTTTCTTCTTTTTTTTTATTCCCCCCTGGGGGTGGGGGTGTGAATGGAAGACGTTGCAATGTGATATCACTGTGGTTTTTCCTGTGGAGAAATTTTGGGGCAAGGGGATTGTTTGGGTCTGGGCAGTCAGCTGGGGACCCTGGCTCGTCTACATCCATTGCAAGGTCAGCATTTATTGAGCACTCGTGCATGCTGGCACCTTTTCTCACCACACCCTCTGGTGAGGAGAAGACCATTTCATACCCATTCTACAGGCAAGGAGACTGAATGCAGGGAAGTAGGGCTCTGCCCAGGGCTGCCCAGGTGAGGCTGAGGCAGGCTGTGAACCCAGCCATTTCAGTCTAAATGTGCTCTCTCAACCATCACGCTGTCCTGCTAGGCTCAGCTGCACTCACTAGAGAAGAGAGGACTGGAGATGCTGGAAGCTTCCAGAGTCTGGGGCTTCACTCATTCTGGGAATGGGGAGAGACCTGGCTCCCCAACTCACTCAGACAAGCCTTTCAACCTTCTTGCCTCATTTTCATCATCTTTAAAATGGGGGTGACAGTAGTTCCTACTGTGCCATACCCTGGTTGAAGGGGCCAGGCCTTGTACCCTGTGATGCCCCATGATGGTGGCAGCCCTGGGCCAGTGGGCCAGCAGGATGATTTGGGATGGAGGAGGCGGGGTGGGCCAGATTGTGTCCTTGGCTGTCCTGGGGTCACTGGCTAGTGAAGCCCTCCTGCTTTCCCTGGCTTGGGGGACTCGGGGACTGGAATGGGACCCCCACATCTTATCCTTGAGGGAGGGTGGGACTTTGTTTGCATTGAGTATCTCGGAAGCAGAGTTAGTGACCTTACACCCTCAAAAAAAACTACCCAACAGTGAGTAGGCCGAGCGCCCCTACTCCAGAGCTCTGTCAGGGGTCAGATAATGTTTGAGGTTTTTCCTCAGTGGCCTCCTCCTGCCCCACCACCTCTCCCAACTCCAGGAAAAGAGCCAGGGTCCAGACTGGGACCAGGGACCCCAGCGGGAGCTCCGGATGAGGCTCCTTCCATTCTGCTGGATGGGCTCAGAGTGAGGAGAAGGAAGGAGGCACCCAGATACGCCCCCAGGCCCCCCCAGACCCAGCGGGGAAGCAGGAGCTCTGGGTGGAACTGCCATGCTGGGTCACTCAGGGGCGCCTGGGGTCTTCCCATCCCTGCCCCCTCTGCACTGGGGACCCTATAGCCCCTCCCCACCCTGGTCTGTGTGCACTTGCTACAAACAGTGTCCTGTTGTATTCCCCAAGCCTCAGCTTTGAGAAAACTTAGCCGCCAACTGCCCCGATTCACACAGAACAAGCCGGGAGGGGCACTGTTCCCCCAACGGCTGCTGGTGGCTGGCACCCCTGTGCTCTGGTTCCCAGGCCTCAGGCCTTTGCGGTCGGCGTTGGCTGAATCCAATGGGGGCCGCTGTCGTCCCCGTTTTACAGTTGGAGAGACTGAGGGGACTAAAGAGAAGTTACCTAACCCTTCCAGGTTCATAGTGCGGGGAGGCTTAGAACCAAGGCAACGGCCACCCTCAGCAGGGGGGCAGCAGCATGAGGTCGCCTGGGTGGAGCCCTGAAAGCCCCAGCAGCCGGGTGGTGAGCGGTGGCGAGTGTGAACTCTGGCACCAGGCCACTCAGGCTCATGTCCAGCCCCATCACTCACAGCAGAGTGTGCAGCTGTCCCCTGCCTCAGTTTCCCCATCTGGAAAATGGAGGCAACAATAGTAAGTGCCTCACGGGTTGCAAGGAGGACTGAGTCGATGACCAGCAGGTGTTTTGTCAGCGTGGTGTGGGCCTGGCGCTGCGAGTCCTCTGCCTGATATTTAGCCCCAGTGGCCGCCAGGGCACAAAGGGAGCGACCGGAAGACTTCAGGTAACTGCTAGGAAGGGAGCCCTGGGCCCTGCAGGACGAGAGTCAAGTGGAGAGCAGGAGCCCAGTCCCCCAGGAGAACCCCGCCACACCTGCCCCAGCACCACTCTCAATACTGCGTGGTTGGGGGCGAGGATCGGGAGGTGCAAAGCTCCATCCTAGTTTCCTGGCCTGGCAGCCTCCGCTCCCCAGCCTCCTGGCTTTCCAAGAAAGTCTGGCTGGGGTGGCTGCCCAGGCCGCTCAGCTCCTCGCATGCCCCCCCTCCCCCTCCAGGGCAGCCTCGTCACCCGCAGGTCGGGGTGGGGCTAGTCCCTCCAGCAGGAGCCAAGCTCAGTTTGCTTACCTGTGAACAGGGCAGCAGACATCACCACCCCAGGGCAGCTGCGGGGATCTGATATGAGAGCAATTCTAAACGTGTTCTGGAAAAGCAAATAACTGGGCAAACCTGAGTCCCCTCTACAGGGCAGAGACAGAAGGACACAAGGGACCACAGGAGTCTCGTGGGGCATTTCGAGATTTGCTGGAACCTTGCAGGCTGGGGTCCTAGGTCATGGCAGGTGGGGTGTAACCCTGGAGGTGTGACCTTGAGCTGCCCTCCTGGGGTCTTTCAGGGTGTTCGTGGGGAAATGGTGTCACGGACTCTCATGGCCCTAGAAGGTCACACACAGGACCAAGATCTTTGGCAGAGGAGAGGACTCCCTGGTGAGCAGAGGTCAAATGAAAGGCCTGCATTGGCACAGGGTGTGCTGGCTCCTCAAAGACACCTGTGTGTGTGCACTGTGTCTGTGTGCGCGCGTGTGTGTCCATGCCAGTGTGTATGTGTGTGTGTGGTCCATGTCTGTATGTGTCCATGTCGTATGTGTATATGTGTGTGTGGTGTGTGTATATTTGCGTGTGAGGGGTTTGGTGTGTGCATGTGCGTCCGCCGGGCCTGCACACACGTGCCCTTCACGTTGGACTCTGTCTCTGTGACTCGTCCCCCCCCTCTGTGGGGCCAAAATGCCAGCACAGAAGGCAGCGAGACTGTGTGGACAACAGGCCCGGGTCCCTAAGCTCTCCCTCGCAGCTCTGCTAGCCCCCCACCTGCCGCCCTCATCCGCCTGCCCTTCGGCCGACACCGCCCTGGGTGACCGCGTGCCCCTGCAGGGGCCACGTCGAAGGCTTCTAACCTCAGCTGCCAAGTGGGCACAGAGAGCAGGGGCCCAAGAGGCATCCTGAATGTGACACCAGGTGGCTGGTGCAGACACACTGGGGGTGGTGTTCCCTGGGGCAGGAGCCGCGCCAGCACCAGGCCCTGGGACCAAAGCCACCGCCGCTGAGTGACCAGCCCAGCCGCCTGAGCCTGGGGGAGGAGGGGCGCGGGACTAGCCTCCTCACGCTCTCACTTCCCTCCCCCGCAGTGGCCCTGCCGCCTGAGAAGACCGACGGGGTGGGCAGTGGAGATGAGAAGAGGATGGAGAAGGCAGGCGAGCCTTGCCCGGGTGCCAAGAAGCAGCTGAAATTCGAAGTAAGTTTCCTTTCCTGGCGCTGGGCTTGGGGAGATGGGCTTTCTCTTCTTGGGGGTTTTCTGAGCAGAGGGAAGCTGACCGTCCAGTGGCGAGGGAGGGCCCCTCATCTCCTGCATGAAAGCCACCCTCTGCGGGAGCTTCCTCCTGCCACATCTGGGGCTGCCGCTGGCTCGGCACAGGCCCCGAGGATGCACTGCTGCCCCCCCTGCCCCAGCCTGGCCCTGTCCTCTCCACAGGAGGAGGTGGTCCCGCATGCCAGGAGTGTGCACCAGGAGAGCCACAACTGTGGCCTGGGCACACCCGTCCCTGTGCTGTGTGACCGCCTTCCTCTCGGGCCTCGGTGGCCTCATAGCTGACCCCTGCCCTCACAGTCTCACATGGGGCTCTGAGGTGGAGGGCATGATCTGGCAGTCTGGGCAGGTCCTCCGTTCTCTCTGGGCCTCAGTTTCCCCATATGGCCTGTGAAAGGAATGGCCCGGGGTATAGGGGGTGTCTGGTCCAGGACAAGCCCTTTTAGAGATGGCGGTCTGTCCATCCTGTGCCCAATCCCTTCCCCCCAAGCCCCATCAATGTCTTGCGCTCCTTCTGTGCACCAAGCACAGTGCTGGGCGCTGAGAAGCACGTGAGCGAGGCCCAGGGCTGCCTGTGTGGAGCATGCCCCCTTGCTGCCTCCCTGCTTTCCTTCCTGAGACAGCGGGGCCCAGCTCCAGAGCCAGCAGGCCTGGGTTCAGATCCTGGCCGTGCACTTATTAGCTGTAGGGGTCCAGGGCAAGTTCCCTTTTTTGTCAGTGGCCCCACCCCCTGTGAAGCAGGGATAGTGGTTGTACCTGTCTCGAAGGATGCGGTATGAATTCCGGTCAGTTCACCTGCCGTGCTCAGAAGGGTGTCCGGTACAGCATCCACACTTTCAATCCTCCTTCTGGCCAGTGTTGATTGGGCCCCTGCTGGGTGCCAGCAGCCTAGCAGGGACCTGGGCATGCTTCCTGCCCTTCTGGTGTGCACAGTGAGGTGAGG
>JAQZBX010078780.1:0-14071 GCA_029593785.1 Cabassous unicinctus
AAATAAATAAATAAATATTTAAAAAAAAAAAGGAAGAAAGAGCTAAAGTTGAAGACCTAACTGCACACCTGGAGGAACTGGAAAAAGAACAAAAAACTAACCCCAAAGGAAGTAAAGGAAGGAAAGATTAGAAAAAAACTAAATGAAATAGAAAATAAGAAAGCACTAGAAAAAATAAAACCAAAAGCTGGTTCTTTGAGAAGATCAATAACATTGACAAACCCTTAGCCAGGCTAACAAAGAAAAAAAGAAAGCAGATGCAAATACACAAAATAAGAAATGAGGAAGGGGATATCACCACTGACCCCATAGAAATAAAGAGTATCATAAGAGGATGCTTTGAAAAATTATACGTCAACAAGAATAATTTTTAAAAATTGAAAAATTCCTAGAAACTCACAAGCAGCCTACATTGATGAAAGAAGAAATTGATTAACTCAACAGTCCAATTACAAGTAAAGAGATAGACTCAGTCATCAAAAACCTCCCAACTAAGAAGAGCCTAGGATGAGACTGCTTCACAGGTGAATTCTACCAAACATTCCAGAAAGAACTAAGACCAATCCTGCTTAAGCTCTTCTAAAAAATAGAAGTAAAAGGAACATTGCCTAACTCATTCTATGATGCCAACATTACCCTAATCCCAAAGCCAAACAAAGATGCCACAAGAAAGGAAAATTACAGACCAATCTCTCTAATGAAACTAGATGTTAAAATCCTCAACAAAATAATTGCTAATCACATTCAACAACATATGAAACAAATTATACACCATGACCAAGTGAGCTTCATCCCTGGTATGCAAGGATGATTCAACATAAGAAAACCAATCAATGTAATATACCACATAAACAGATTGAAAGAAAAAAATCACAGGATCATCTCTGTAGATGCAGAAAAAGCATTCGAAAAATAAAGTACCCTTTCCTGATAAAAACACTGCAAAAGATAGGAACAGAAGGAAACTTCCTCAACATGATAAAGGGTATATATAAAAACCCCAAAGCTAGCATCATCTTCAATGGTGAAATCCTAAAAGCTTTCCCTCTAAGATTGGGAACAAGACAAGGATGCCCACTATCACCCCTCCTATTTAACATTGGGTTAGAAGTACTTGCTCAAGCACTGAGGCAAGAAAAAGATATAAAAGGCATCCAAATTGGAAAGGAAGAAGTAAAAATTTCACTGTTTGCAGACGACATGAACCTATACAGAGAAAGCCCTGAGAATTCTACAACAAAGCTTCTAGAGCTTATAAATGTGTTCAGTAAAGTCGCAGGCTATAAGATCAATGCTCAAAAATAGTAGCATTTCTGTATACCAGTAATGAGCAATCTGAGGAGGATTTCAAGAAAAAAATACCATTTACAATAGTACCTAAAAGAATCAAATACCTAGGAATATTGACGGGATATGACAGGAGGGTAGTGATATTATTGGGTTGGGTGGTGAAGGTTTGACAGGTGGGTAGATTGGGAAGGGTGGGTTGGAAGGTCCCAGGAACTGGGGGGGAGGGTTGGGAGAGGGCCAGGTGAATACTGGAGATTTGCGGGTATGTGGTTGAAAGTAGAAAGTTGGGGATGCTCTTATCGTAATATGACAAGGAAGGGTTACTGGTTTAGGGTGTTGGACGGGCGGGCATTCGGGACACGGTGCACCTGGAACAGGTTTCCAGGGATTGTGTGAATGATCATTCTGTCATAATGTATTGTATCAGTGGGTGGAGACCCACATAATGAGCGGGAAGGAGTTGGACTCCCATCCTCAGGAGGACCGATTTGTTCACAAATAGACAGTTGGGAGTCTCTTGAGAGCATGGGCAGTTCTTAATAGGGGAGGAGAAACCAGTGTGTCAAGACCTCAGTGTTGTTGCATGTAACTATCAATCTTGTCATCCAAGGAGTGAAGCCAGGGGGTCGCTGTGGGCCCCAAGGGGAGGGGGAAGGAGAAATAGAATAGATTGAACAGGGGGTATTTACTGGGCAGTGGTAGTGTTCTACATGATCTTACAATGATGGACACAGGACATGGTAAATATCATCAAAATTTATAAAAGTGTGCAGTCTAAAATATAAACCATAATGTAAACCATTGACCATGTTTAGTGGCTATGTTTCACTATTTGTATATCAGGTATAATAAAGGTACCATCTGCATATAAAAAGGTATTAATATGGGGGAGAAAAGGGGGAGGATGTTGGGTATATTAGAGTCTCCTGTATTCTCTGTGTGACTTTGCTGTGACCTAAAACTTCTTTGAAAACAAAATGAAAAATAGTGTGACACTGGGGAATGAATGAGGGAAGGTGCCACAGTACAGACAGGATACCAGATATTGTGGTAATGAAAGGCAAAATGCCAAAAAAAATTTTTAAAAATATTTTTCATTATTTTTAATATCCCAATATTTTAATTTTATTTTTAGCTTTTAAAATTTTTTTATGTATTTTATTTCTTATATTTCAACTTACCATTATTGTTTCATTTTCCTATTAATTGTATTTGGCTATTGTAATGGCTTCATTGTTGAAGAAGCTTTGGATCACAGAAGGGTTACAACTGGGGCAGGGGAGAATCATTGGTGTGGGGTGTCAGTGATGGGGTATGCATGGGAGAAAGTTCACCTGAGCATATATACAAGGTATATAAAAATATTCAAATGTTCACAGGGCATTGTCACAGTGGGTGGAGACTCACACAATAACTGAGAGAATACTGAATTCCCATCCTGGAGAGCTCTGCCACATTCTCTAAGGGAGCAGCAACTGCCCCCCAAGTGCAGGGGCAGTGACTGGCAAAGGAGGATGATCCACTGATGGGCCCTTGATATTGACAACCAGGCTTATGAGCCTTTGCTCTTGAAATTGAAACTTAGCCTATTGTTATGGGGTGCCTAAGGGTTGCCTCCTGAGAACCTCCTTGTTGCTCAAATGTGTCATCTCTGTAAGCCAGACTCAACATATGAATGCATTACATTCCCCCCAGTGTGGGATATGACTCCTGGGGATGATCCTCCCTGGCACCGAGGGATTGCTACCAAGCACCAACTAGTAATGCACTGGGAAAAGACCTTGAATTAAAGGGGGAAAGGGTAAAAACAAATGAGTTTATATGGCTAAGAGACTTCAAAGTGAGTTGGGAGGTCATCCCAGAGGTAACACTTACACACATCGCAGCAAGATCTCATAGACTTCCAAAGTGGATACTACCTCAAATAGTGTGGCTCCTGCGGGCTCTGGAGACACCAAGGTCCTATGGTCAGGGCGGATAGCTCCAGAGTTTGGTGCCTTGCCAGTGGGCCCTACTTTGAAGTTTGTGCTCCTGAGAGTGACAGAGTTGGACTCAATTATGTCTTCCCTGAACATGGCTCATCTGTCCCTTCTATTTAAACCTATACTTGGTGCTGGACTTTGTCGGTGTACACCCACAAGACTCGAGTCTTTGGGCTGTCCATGTGCCAGCTGGGCCCAGAACCTTGGCGGACTTGTAATACCTACTCTACAGCTCATTGGACTCACCCTGGACAACTGGTGAGGAGATGACGGTGAACGACGGCCATCCCAGGGAATGGAGAGTCTTCAGCTGCAGGCAGGATAGCCCCATCCATCTTCCCCATGGGATATAAGCCCCCTCTCAATTGAAGGTGGAGTGGATGTCACCATCCTGGAATCCTCGGGATTGGGGGAAGATCTATGGACTAGAGTGGACTTACTGCTATTCTATTATAGACATATTGTGATTCTAGCAATGAAAGAAATTACAACATTGATGTGGAGCCAGTGGCCACTGGAGGCTCTGGGGGTAGGAAGAGGGAAAAACAGTTGTAATACAGGGTCTTTTTTGGGACTTGGGAATTGTCCTGAGTGACGTTGCAGCGACAGATATAGGCCATTTTATATCATCACATAACATGCAGAACTGTGTGGGAGAGAGTGTAACTACAATGTGAACTACGGTCCATGCTTAATGGCAAAGCCCCAGGATGTGTTTACCAATTTCAATGAATGTGCCATACTAATGAAGGATGTTTATGTGGGAGGTTGTGGGAGGTGTGGGGAGTGAGGTATATGGGAATCCCTATATATTTTTTGTGTAACATTTATGTAATCTAAGTATCTTTTTAAAAATTTTAAAAATTAAAATAAATAAAAATAAAAAGTAGGTTTATCAGATTTCAGGAGACAATCAAATGTCATATCTTCCCAGAAAAAAAAACACACACAACTGTTTCTCATTACAAAAAACAGAAAACAGAAAACAAAAAAAACAAAAAACAAAAGACACAGCATACTCTTCTTTGACAGTTGGACATTTTATGCATACTTTTTCTCTTTGTGAAGTTTTTCCATTCTACTTCCTTCACATAATTTTATCATCATGTAATGCAATGCTATGCTTGAAAGCATTTTATTGATCATCCCATATTTCTCTGCTACTAATATAAACTGAAATTTATAAGAAAAATTTATATCTTTTGTAATCATGAAGCTCTGTGTTAGTTTTTTCTCCCACATTGTGTCACCATTACAATTATTAGAAGTACATAGTTGATTAAAACAACATAATTATATTTCAAATTTTGATAAATAATTATGGACCCTAACAAGTAAAATGTTATTGGAAATGTACCTCTTAATATAATAGGTATTTTTTCTCAATTCATGTAAGCTTGGATGAATATTATTTAATGCTGAAGTGAAGCAGGATTCAAACTAGTTCAATTCTTATTTATCTTTCAGTGCATGTTAGTGCTGGGGAATTAGTCAATGGAAATGGACAGAGTTATGTTATAGCAGTGTTACATAAGTAACATAAATTAGATGCAAAAAATCGCACGGTAATCTATCATCAAAAATTATGTTTGCTTGATCTTGCATGTGACAATTCAAAGGGGTCCTCTTCAATTTTGATGATAGCAAGGAACTGAAAATCGTCTGACTTGTAAAACGTTATGTTATCTAGGCATGGGAGTAATGCACTTAGTTTCTGGTAACTATAGCAAACCCCAAAGTCTTCATGGAGACTTATCAAATGATTATTAATATTAATGAAAGTCAGACTCTATTACTTAGGGGCACTTTTTCCCTGAATTTTAAATTCGGTGGGACTGGAACTTGTAAATTTTTGGCCTTTTCCCATTGCCTGTTAACAAGGACCTATGTATTCTTGCCAAATTTCCATTTTCTAAAACATACCAAAGCAACTTAAAAAGGACATGGCATATAGATAGAGGGACAAACACTTGCTATTCATACACACACACACATTATTATTTTCATTTCATAGTTGAAGATTAAGTTTATAATTATGTATCTGGCAGAATTGGAAGAGCATAGCAATATCTGAGGAGACATTGATATTATTTAGATGAAGTTAATTTTCTAAAGTCCAGTGTAGTACATGCTTGATTGCATTTGGGGAATAATTTATTTATACTTAGAAATTAACATAAAGAAGTATATAAGGGAAGGGCCTAAAAATCAATGTGTGTATTAATGATTAAGTGCATTCTTTAGAATTGAATTCACATGTATTCTGGAAAAATTAATCTATATCATAGAGGCACATGGTAGAAAATAAAATGAGTTAGTAAAAACGTGGTTGAGGAATGACAAAATGTAGGAACTTTGCTCCCAAGCCAAAAAATGAAGGAAGGAAAGAAGGAGGGAGGGAGGGAGGGAGGATATGGAAAGGCCATGAAAATCTTTTTCCTACAGGTCTAAACAAATGTTAAAGAAAATTTTCACGAAGATTAATGTTCTGTTAAAAGGAAATGCGGAATTTTTTTATTTTTCCCTCTTTGAAATCATGTAACATGTGCAATTGAAGTACAAGTGAATGAAAGCACTCGTTTGCTCTTTTCCAATGTTGAAAATGGTGAACATGTCAGGATGGTGTGTTTAATAACCAATTAATATTTCCCAGCATGCTTTCTACAAACCTTGACTATCCCAAGATAAATCGATATGGTATGTGTTTGAGTCAAGGTCCAATTACAAGGCATTTAAACAAGAAATGTCCTACAGGGAATTGGTTTCCCAGATGGTGGAGGGCTGAAAGGGCAAAAAAAGGACCACAGAGGTAACTCCAATTTAAAAATGGCAAGAGCAGTTGCCATCCAGGGCAGAGGTTGGAATGATTAGAGCCCAGAAGCTCAGGGACGGTCCCACCAAGCTGCTTCTAGGACTTCTGAGAACATGCTAAAAGGCTAATTCTGAGAGAGCCAAAAAAGCTGGACACTGGAACCACTGTTGGTGTCACAGCAAAGCCACTGCTGGGGTGATGCTGACAGGAACAATGAGAAAACAGGGAAGAGAAAATCCCTTCTCCATCCTCCACCCTTACCATCTCCCTTTAGTGTCCCTATTGGCAGAACCTTTCAGGAAGCCTACTGGCAAAGGAGAAAGCATGTACAGAGTCCCAGCCCAGCGTCACAGAATATGTAGGGGAGATCTGCCACAGAGAGGAAATAGTTTAACAGCTGGCTCAGCATAATGCTGGGCCCCGAGCTTGTCACCTGGGTGGTAGTGGCTGCCTCCACAACGACAAGGTAAGTCTACATTTGTTTCTTCCCACTTTTGCACCCCTAGGGTCTGGAACAGAGTCCAGCACATCATATGTGCTCAATAAATATTTGTTGAATCAATAAATGAATGAATAGAATTCAAACATAGATGTCTCTAATTGCAAAGCCCATAGTATTTTATCTTTTTACTATTGCTTTGACACACTATTGTTTTTGAGAGAAAAAAATAAAGCCAAAGAGAATCTCTTCTTACTTTGCAAGTTTGTCTGCAACTTTTGTGCTAGACTAGAACTACATGTAAAATGAACTAGTAACTGTTATAAGAATTTCAGAATATTTCAGACATGGTTATTTACCACTGGGTACATATATCAATCTCTATTAAAATGTATAAAAACTTAAATGGCATCAGTGCCAAATAACGAAATTATTGTAAATGTCGTGGCCTTCTTAAGCCCATAGGATTAGCATCTTGCCCTTGAGAATGCTTCATTGCCTACCCTCCCTGCCCGCCAAGTCCTGCACCCTACACCTCATGCAGTCTCTACTCTTCAAACCCCTGAGATATCAATGCCATTCTCATTTGCATTTTTAAGAGGAGAAAGCTTTTCAGATTTTTTTTTTAAAGTACTTAATTCTATGTAACCCTTTAACGATCCACTGGGGTACACATGTCCTAGCTGAAATCAGGTGGGTATTTACACTCTTTCCACCTGCACCAGTGGCCTTAACCTTTCTCAATGGCAGAATCCCAAACCTCATGTGCACGTGAGAAGTAAGCAAGTTACTGCAGCCTTGGGCCATCTTTCACCAAGCACAGAAATTTCAAGTCGCATTACTTCCAGCAGCAGCTGTATTTGTGTTCTATGAGGCTGGGTGGAACTCAGTCTAAGTTTTTTTGAAAACGATGACCCGTTAAAACCTGTGCTAGTATTTCCCACATGTCGTGGCTTCCTGTGGCTCCTTTCTACAAAGGTTAAGTGTTAATGCTGTTTTGGTTTTGAGTGTCATTTATGATTCATTTTATTTTCTGGAAGGAAAAGTTGATTTTTGCCTCATGCTCAGTTTGAAGGTTGATGAAGTTCCTTCCTCTTCCCTCACTCCTGGTGTTGACTGTATTTATTTGCTGACCCAAGCCTCTGAGAGATTGAGGTGCTGGGCTATTTTACTTTCAGTTACACTCACCTACAGTGGATTTTACGACAATTATGGTCGTAAAGCCGCAGTCTTCCTTGGAGAAACGGTTGACATCTAAGCTGGCTGAGGTGGTTTTTGCACCCTATGAAGTAATGTTCGCTAACATATGGCTTTAGTACTGTGGGTGTCTCCTCCTTTGGGTCCCTTCTTGGGAGATAGCCTCAGGGCCATCATTTAGCAGCAAACTTAACTCTTGTTGTATCAGAAGCAGCAAAGGATATTTGGAGCCACTGAGCTGCCCAAAGGCAATTTTTATTTATTTTATTTATTCTCTCACACCCACAACTATACCTGTGTCTCTTTTGTCTCTTCTTTCTTCTCATTGATATATGACTCTGTTTTGTCTTGATTTTCCTTGCTTTGTTCTCTTCTGTCTGGATCTTTGCTGTTTTGTGATTAATTCTATTAATATATCTGGATTTAAAAGGTCATCAGCTCCTAATGTACAACAATCTTTAAATTGTGGTCCAGTTTCCTAAAGACCTTCAATGCTAGTAATTATAAGTGTTAAAGAAACTCCACAATGGTTTTGTCATTCTAATTCATGGAGTTGATGCTAATAGCTCCTTGAGACAAAGTTGTAATCTCGCCACCACATTCCTTTCCTTTAGAAGGGGGATTCTCAGAATGTAGGAGGACTCCTGGGGGTCACTTTCAAGTAGCCTGTGAGGTCAGCATTAATTTATACTACTACTAAGATGTTATTTGCCTTTTTCACCCTCATTCTCTCATGAGTGTACAGTGGGGTTTTCCAGAGGCTGCCTGATGTGAGATATCACAGTAGACTGAATGCAGAAGCAAATATGAGAATCCAGCTGCCTTCTTTTAAGAAAGACATTAAAGATATTTGTAGAAATGTAAAACAATGCATTTTCTTATTATTTTTTTATTTTGGAGAATATTGTTATTTTCATAAAAAGATGTTATTAGCATGCAATGGGTTTATTAGGTTTGTTATTTTTATTTCCAAATATTTAATACATAAACATTTGAAAAAATTGATCAATAGAGCTAACCCACATATACAAAAGGTCTTTGGGCTGTGGCTTATTCATTTCTGGGTCCTGATACCTCTTACAGAGCTAAGCATGTGGCAGGTGTTGATTGAATCCATGATTACAAGGAAATGGGAACTTTTACTTCTCACTTATAAAACAAACTTATACAACAAAGATCTACTGGGCTTTTGGGGAAAGGGATTGTGGGGAGATGACAGGTAGAAAGCCCCAGGAATCAGTCCCTCCACCAGAACAACTATTAAACAGGCAGAAACTGTCTGAACCAACTACTTCAAAACTCTGGAGTCCAGTAGAACACTGTGCAGCATCCATGGAAGAGTGAGAGGGAGAAGCTAGTAAATAGCAGTAAACACCAGTGAAACGCACTCTCCCCAGGGCTGTAACTGTCACCCATCCTACAACCCTGCTATAGTAAGATACTGGCACAGCTTGCTGGTACCACAGTGGAAATAAACACCCATTTCCCCAGATTTGGGGTATATGGTCTGGGTGCTGATCACTGCTTTTGATTACCTGCTTCAGATCACTGAGGGCCCAGCTCTGAGGGTGGCCTTTGTTCCAACCCATCCCAAAGGCAGTGGAGGAGACTTACAGATGGTACATTTCCTCAGAGCTATAGAGGAGAGGTGAAGGGCTGCATTTGCTGGGAAGGTACTAAGATAAGAAAGCATGGTTTTGGGGAGCCCTGGGGGAAGTTCCTGGCACCCTTCCTGGTCCTTTCTTCATCCCCTCCCCAGGGCAATTTGGAGCTAGTCAAAGCTCCCTTTGTGGGTCCCTGGCCTTGTTTTGACTGGAAAAGACTGACTTGGGAAATTCCTCTCCAATGAGTCCCCACTCCCAGAATCTGCCATCAAGGCAAATGCAGCTAGAGACAGTGAAAGCAGAGTAAGAAACAATTGAGTTGGGCAGCCTGGGAAAAGACTTGTCTGCTTTAAGTCCTGCAGAGGAAAACCCGGGAGAGGGAGGTTGGTTTCCTGGAGAGTAGAAGACGCATTCAAATTCCTGTAAATAGGGCAACTCCTAAGGCCACTAGCAAGCACAAGCCCAGGACAAAACACAGGTCCAGCAAAGACAGGGAGAGTCTTGCACTTTGCATTTGCCTTGAGCTAACCTTGATAGGAGGGCTGAACTCCGAAGGAGAGCACCAGTCAAATCAAAGTCAGTTTGCAAAGACTGCAAAAGGAGTTTTTTTGTTTAGGTTTGCTTGGTTATTTGTTAGCTTCTGACACTCAATAAAATCTCTGTTTTATCACTAGCTAGATACAAACTCAAGAAACAGATATCTCAGTGAATAAATTCCAGAGTTAACTTTTTAAAAAACAATTTATTGAAGCATATCATTCATACATGAATATACATAAACTGTAAGTGTTCAGTAAACATCGTGATCTTACAAAACAAACATGCATAACATCATACAGGGCTCCCACATATCACTCCCCCACAAACATCCTGCATTGTTGAGAAACATTTGTTAACAAATCATGAAAGAGCATCGTAAAAAGTATTACTACCAACTATAGTCTGAATCTTCCTCCCCCTATACATTAAGGATTTATTTATTTATTTATTTATTTATTTATTTATTTACTTTTATCCATTTTTACCCCTCCCCCTGTTTTTGCTGTTTCTGTGTCCATTTGCTGGGCAACTCTCTGTGTCCATTTCCTGCCCTCTCTTCTCATCCTTCTCCTCCTGTCTTCACTGGGATTCAATCTTAGGAACCTCTGATGTGGGCGAGAGGCATCCTACTACTGCCTGCGCCAACTTAGTTCCTGGTTTTTTGGTGCGTCTCGTCTTGGCTCTCCCTTCTGTCACTCTCCTGTTACATCATCATCTTGCTGCATGGCTTGCGGGGTCTGGCAGCGCACCTGTGCACAGGGCCTGGTGGCCTACACACCTTCTATATTTTTCTTTTTTTTAATTTTACCGGGAGGTACTGGGGGTCGAAGCCAGGTCCCTCCATATGTGAGACAGATGCCCAACCACTCGAGCCACATCCGTCACCTTGCTATATCTCTTAAGGTTGACCAAAGATACCCAAAATTACAGTCTTTTCCCATACAGGATGGTCATATAATAAATCAGGCTTAGTTTCTCACCAGCGTTCTAAAAACCAGACCTAGGGAGAAAAACTAGGTCTGGGGACACATGCATGGTTTCTAATACAGCAAGAGTTAACATTTTAAAGTATTAAAATGTACAGTGTATGACAAAAAATTACAAGATAAACAAAGAAACAGGAAATCATGGCCCATCCAAAGGAAGAAGACACGAATCCAAACATAAACAAAGAAGACCAGACTCTATACATCCTGAACAAAGACCTAAAAAAAAAAAAAAAGATCTTCAGTATTTTTCAAGAAAAATACAGAGAAAGAAATAAAGGATATCAGGAAAACAATGAATGAACAATATGAGAATCTCCATAAAAAGATAGAAATTTTAGAAAGTAACCACCTAGCTCTACTGGAGTTGAAGACCACACTAATTGAAATAAAAAATTTCCAAGAGGGTTCACAACAGGTTGGAGGGGGAAGAAGGAAGAATCAGTGAACTCAAAAATAAGACAATTGAAATGAGTCAGGCTGAGGAACAGAAAGGTAAAAGAATTATAAAAAGCGAAAATAGTCTAAGAGACCTCTGAGATACCATCAAGTGTACCAGTATATGCATTATGGGCAAACGATCTATCGAGCACCTACTAATTACCAAGCACTGTTGTAGGTACTGGATATGCTGTGATAAGTAGGACAAAGTCTCTACTCTCCTAGAGGTTTCATTCTTGAAACAGTCTAAGAATACACAAATAAACAATATATATAACTAGAGTAGACTTACTGTTATTCTACTATAGACTTATAGTAATTCTAGCAATAGAAGAACTGTTATCATTGATGTGGAGGCAATGGCCACTGGAGATTCTCAGGGGAGGGAGAGGGAAAAATAGGTGTAATATGGGGGCATATTTGGGACTTGGGAATTGTCCTGAATGACATTGAAATGACAGATACAGGCCATTATATATCTTGTCATAACTTACAAAATTGTGTGGTAAAGAGTGTCAACTACAATGTAAGCTATAATCCATGGTTTGTGGCAATGTTTCAATATGTGTTCATCAATTGTAACAAATGTACCACAGTAATGAAGGATGTCGTTAATGTGGGAAAATGGGGAAAATGTGCAAGGGGTATTATTCCCATATTCCCATATGGGGCATATGGGAATCCCCCATATTTTTTTATGTAATATTTATGTAATCTAAGTATCTTTTAAGAAAAATAAAAAAGCCTATTACAAAAAAAAACAATATATAATATGATATTAGGTAATGATAAATGCTAATATTGCATAACATTTTTAAGAGTATAAAATGTCTTGGTATGAAAATGTTTAAGAACCGCTCTTTTAGATTACCACCTGAGCAGGCAAATATCAGTCTTGATTTTACAGTAACTTCCATAAAGTGCATACTTTGTGGGAAAAGTTTAATAAGACCTGACAGTTTCAACTCCAAACTATATTGTGGCTCTAACCATACTCACCACTACCATCACATCCCTTCTAGTCTAGTTTTACAGAGCTATATTCTCCAAGTGTGTTTTGTTGCATCTACTTGTACTCCACTAGAGTTCATTTGTGATGTTTAAAGCAGGATGATCTTTGAAAAATGAACACTTGATCATGTCCCTTCATTGGCTTCCCATCACACTGAGAATCAATCTTTCCACTGCCTACAAGAGCCCATGTGATCTGGCCCTGACATCTCAGTCCCCTCTGCGACCACTCCTTGCTGGTCTCATTGGTCTTCCTGGAGTCCCTGAAATGAGCCTAGCTTGTTCTTGCCTCAAGGTCTTTGCCCAGGTCCTCTCTGCCTGGAATGTCCCTCCCTCAGATATCTGCATAGCTTTAATGATCTCTTTAGAGTTCTCCTAAAATAGTGGCCCCCCAACCACCCCACTCCATCATCTATCCCCTTATCCTTCTTTACTTTCTTGTTAACATCACTACTTGACATTCTATCACATATTATTTGTATATTGGCAGTCTCTCCTTTAGAGCAAAACATCCATGAGTGCAACGACTTTGACTCTCCTACTTATCACAGTATATCCAATGCCTACAAGAGTGCTTGGGACTTAGTGGATACTCAATAGATATTTTTATATAAGTGAGATCTAAATGTCCCCGTATCCCTGTAACTGTGTATTAACTCAAAGTGCACTATGCACTAAGCTCTATACCAGGTACAAGGATACAGAGATGAATAAAACACAACCCAACACCTGTGTTATAAATAAAAACAAAACTGATCTTAGAAGAGAGGTACAGGTAAGGAGTATGGGGTAGAAGTTCAAAGGAAAAAAATTATTAATTACAAATGGGAGTTTTAAGGAAAGATTCATGATCAAGGAAATAACTTTGAAAATATTTCATAACTTTGATTTCATCTTTATCTTGTTTGGAAAGCTTTACAATCAAGATTCCAGGCAGTATAGGAACTTCTTTTATAGTTCTGGCTATTGGACTATAATTCTCTCTAGCTCTGCAAAGCAAAACAATTTTTGATGGATGGCCACCCCCATAGCAATCTGTAAATCCCCAGCTTTTTTTTTTTTAACTTTATTTGTACATTTAATAATTGAAAATATAAACAATTAAAAACTAAAAAGTTAACACAGATGAATAAATATATACATTTCTCCATTAAATGTAATGGATACATATAATTTTTTTTTTGATCAAACAATATGTTATACAATATATTTGGTTCATAGTAATGCATTCATACAGCATTTGTCCTTTTGTGTCTGGCTTGCTTCACTCAGCATAATGTCCTCCAGGTTCATCCATGTTGCCATATGCTTTACGACTTCATTTCTTCTTCACAGCTGCATAATATTCCATTGTGTGAATAGACCACAGTTTGTTTATCCATTCATCTGTTGATGGACACCTGGGTTGTTTCCAACTTTTGGCAATGGTGAATAATGTTGCTATGAACATTGGTGTGCAGATGTCTGTTCGTGTCACTGCTCTCAGTTCTTCTGGGTATATACCCAGTAGTGGTATTGCAGGGTCACGTGGCAAGTCTGTATTCAACTTCTTTAGGAACTGCCAAACAGTCCTCCACAGTGGCTGTACCATTCTGCATTCCCACCAACAGTGAAGAAGTGTTCCTATCTCTCCACATCCTCTCCAACACTTGTAGTTCTGTCTTTTTAATAGTGGCCATTCTGATAGGTGTAAAATGATATCTCATTGTAGTTTTGATTTGCATTTCCCTAATCATGAGTGATGTTGAGCATGTCTTCATGTGTTTTTT
>JAQZBX010078781.1:0-14070 GCA_029593785.1 Cabassous unicinctus
TGGCTTTTATTTAGCTTTAAAACAAAGAAAATATGTGTGCACATGTGCAAAGGCAATAGATACATGACAGTTTATACTTTACTAAAGTCAGCAAGTTTTAAGGGTTAATGGCTCAGTTCTCTTTACATTCCTGCATGTAGCAGACCTTGTAAATCTTTAGTAGCAGACCTTGTAAATCTTTATCTAACATATACATGTTACTCTCTTTGAAGCTCAGGGTGTCTCCCCACCAGTCTCCTCTGAGATCTTATCTCAGTGTCATGAGACTAGAGGCATGTGTCTCCTAAATTCCAGCCTGTCTCCTACATTCCAAGGCAGCCTGCTTTCTGTCAGTTGTCATGGCCTTTAATTGAACTCCATCAAGTATTTGCTTTATATATTTTGAAGGTCTGCTGTTAGGTGCATATATATATTTATAATCATTATATCGTCATGTTTAATTCTCACCTTTATCTGTATGTAATGACAATCTTTGTCCATTTTTAGAGGTTCCCCTTACAATTTTTGCAAGGATTCACGAATCATAATACTGTGACTCAATTCCCCCATGACATAAGTTGAAGAAAGTTAGCCCCCAGCCATAACCTTCATGACCATATAAGAAAGCAATAGCCCACAGGTTTGGAGGCAGCCCATCCCCTCCCAATAATGAACAAAAGCTCCATATAGCAGTGGGAATGGAACAGATAAGGGCCTTCACCCCTTCTGGGCCCAGGTACCACCAACTCCTCCCACATTACAAGAATACCCTACCTCCTAGCCTGCTACCCCGTAGCCATACAGGGGAACAATTTGCTTTACAGCCACTTATTGGCCCTTGACTGTACTCAGTTTCCCTGCCTATTGATATACTGTATAATGTCATATCCACTAACTTCCAGGAGTGGGCTTTAATCTAATCTTCAGACCCCCTCCACTGAGAAACCTTCTCAATAAAATTCTTACCTGCAATCATCAGTCTCCATATTCAAGTATGCATCACTTTCCTTCAACATTTGATGCAAAAACCTAGGATTGGGGTCATGTTGAGGCTGATCTTTTGGTGAGGGACCTCCACCCTGCCACTGCTGAGAACTCATCCAACTCTGGACACTGAATAATAGCTGGATGAGTCAAGGATTTCTCTACTGGAGGGTCTTGCTCTCTCTCTCTTTTTCCATTGTCCCAGATAACCCACCCAAAATCCTAGCATTACTTCAGTGTTCCTCGTCATCCCTATGGGCCATGGTTGGGAAGAGGCCTGCATCCTCATGAGAAAAGACTGCTTGGCTCCAAAGATGTCCTGTGCAAAATGCAGTCTTCCATTTCTTTGGGTGATTTCTGTTTGACACAGGGATGCCTGTCTCACTCAGAGTCTCCCCTGTTCTTTCTAGAGATCCTTAGTCTCACTCACTTTACCTAAAATGGGGAATTCAATTTTGGGACCCTAAAAAAACATACCTCTGGGTTGTCTCCCTCATAATCTTAAAACTCTGTACCTTGAAGGAGACATTAGATCTAAAAAGCTCATTTACTATTTGAACTCTCTGTGGCCGCAATACAAATTGGAAAATGAAAGTCAATGGCTAGAAAATGACACTTTTGATTTCCAAGTTATCTGAGACTTAGAGAACTTTATTCAGTGAACTGTTAAATGGTCCAAGTTTCCTTAAATTCAGGCTTTTTTTATTTTTATATCCACCCCTCTCTCTGCCAATCCTGTTCTTCTCACCAAATTCTTCTTTTACAACAAAAACCTTCTCAAAGGCTTTCTTCTTCCTCCCTTCTGCCCCCCAAATTCCCTGAAAACCTCAACTTTGATCAAGCTGATCAGGCTTCTCCTGCACCTCCTCCGTATATACCTCTGACATTGCCTCCACCCACACCTTCCTCCCCCTCCTCTTCATCACTGCCTTCTGCCCCAACTTTCTCTCCTCCTCATACCAGTGCCAGGGCTGACACTCACCTCCCCCCTGCCTCTCCCCACTTCTGCACACAGAAACCCTTCTTCTGACTCCTATCCCACCACTCACATCCATTCCCCACCACCTTATGCCTCATCAGTCCACCTGAACTTACTCCATGCTCCTCATGTTCCCCAACCACTCACCCTGAACCTGCTCCATTCTCCCCACCCACCACACACTCTCAAACCCAAATCCCCACTTTCTAGCCTTCTCTTGAGCTCCTGTCCTCCCTCTCCAGGAAGTGGCTGAGGCAGACAGCATTATGCATGCTCATGTCCCCTTCTGCCTCTCTGATCTCTCCCAAATCAAGCACCATTTGGGTCCTATTCCTCTGATCCTTCTCATTTTATCAAAAATTTCAATACCTAGCTGTCCTAATAGCCTTACTTAAAAAACCTGCAATTGCTTGCCTCTTTCAAGTAAGCTTTTAGCCAACTCCTAAGTCTGTCTAAGTGTGCTCCTAAAAAGCAATAATCCAAAATATAGGTGTTAAATACCAATCTATCTAAACTGCTAAATTAAAGTTTAACTGCATATTCCTAACTGGTTGCTGATTACTAGTAAAAGTGTTTCCAAAAACAAGCTGAATATTACAAGCAACACTGATTCCATTAAAATATATTAACAGTAGTAAAATCAAAGATATAAAATAATGAAAAGCCTAAAAATAGCCATATCCAAGGAGTAAGAATTATGAGCCAAATTAATGAGCTTTATGTTTCTGTTATTGTGTTGTAACTCTTTTTGTGTTTGTCTCTTCAGTGTATATTTTGATACCTCTGGATGGTAATATTAATTCGATGAATTAAAATTTTAAAAAGAGCTCTATTTAAATGCATATGACTAGTTGTAGAAGGTATTGTGGTAGGATTGAGTAAGGGAATGTGTTCTGTGAAGGCAGAATTTGTTTTGAAATGAAGTAACTATATTCTACTGGTTATGAATAGTTATAAGAAGTTTGTAGAAGCATTGCTTAAACTGAAATATTAAAATGACTAATTCCAAGAAGTCATTATTAAACAGAAAACTAATTGATGACAATGAAAAAGTAACTTCCTAACAGGAAAACCTGTCAGAGGCCACCTCAATCCACATATTAAAGTGATGATAAGGAAAAGATAATTTTGATTCCATTGGGAAACTTAGGTTTTCATAAAATAATGGGGAAAGTAGTTTTTCCTGCACTGCTAAAATAAAATGTCTCTTAATTAATGTAATTATGGTAATTGTATATTGTAAGAAATTTTCTTTGAGAGAGTTCCCAAATCATTTAAGTAACTTATGTATGTAGGATATATAGAATGCATCGTTTTTTATTAAAGAAAAGACAGTAATTTTGTCCCAAAATAAAATGACTGATTATTAAGAAAAGTTAAAATATAAAACAAAACCTGAATGAATACAGGAAGTGCAGAAAGTTGATGAAAAAGAAATTTTTGTAGTTAAAGTGTAGTAAAATTCATTGGGTCCATCTATAAATTTTTAAAACTGTAATATCAAATATACTGATGCAAGCTAAAATTTTGTTCTTTCTCTGTTAAAATAACAAAATTCTCCAAATAAGTGGTCTGTTTCAGAAAAAGTTTACAAGTTTTTCTCCTGACTAATCAGTATACAAATGAAAAAATTTCTTTTATTAAAATAGCTTCTTGTACTTTAACCTTATAATTTCCTTAGCTGCTTAAGAAAATTACAACTTATCACTTAAAAGAACATAATATTCAAAACTGTCTTCTCAGAGTCAACTTCTGAAAAATATCTTTCATCTTGGGAAAAAAGTGAAATGATAGAATAGTTGAGTTCAGTTGCTCTATTGTAAGTTGAATGGAAAGTCTTTAAAAGTGTTATGAAATTAAAAGAGATCATTAACAGTCTGTCAATCAAAGTTGTACCAGTAAAATATTTATATGAATGCTTAAAGAGTGCACAAAATTCCTTAAAATCTAAAAATGTTTCACATAATATTAGATAAAGTATAGTGTTGTTAACTTCCATGGGAATGAAATGAAAACACTCTGAAGCTTTGTATTCTATGGGGGAAGGCAACCCCGTTTATTAGATCTCCTTCAATATACATACAGTCAGCTATATCAGGAGGAATGCCTAAGCAATTGCATACATGAAAGTGCTCAAAAATATTTTTTTCAATGTAGATCATGAAGAGGCAGGAAGCTGTAATTAAGTAACAATGTAAAGTAAGAAGGTCCTCATTGTTTTCAGCAGGAACTGATAACAGCTGCTTTTTCCCATGCAGCAGTAATTTGCTTGCACAGCAAAGCAGGTTTAAACTGTTTCAAGGATAATTTAACCAAAGTGTACCCACATCTCCCCCTTTATTATTTAAGAGAGGAGATGAAAATGCAAGGAGAAAATGTATCCCAACACAGTCTTTAATAATGTCTCTTTTGATTTGATGATTGGTAGTAATAAATCTAGGTTGCTGTCAGCTAACTGAGTTCTTAACTGGGCTGTGTGTGGGAAACAAAGTGGCCATGGTGGCAGGTGACCTTCCTTGGGAGGGATGAGGGTTAATGTCTTACCTCTGTAGGCCCTCAAATTCTCTACTGATGTTCCCCTGCAACTATGCCTGTCTTAGGGTGTTCATTCCCTGAGGAATCTTACCAATCTCTGGCTAACCAGCCATCCTCTGGGACCAAACAGGAGGATGTGAGACTGCCAAAAATTTCATGGTCTCTGTGCTCAGCACCTGCATTGGGATTCCTATATTTGCTGGTGGGGCCCCTGCTCAGGTAATAAGTTTTGGAACACCCAGGTTTACCAGCATCTAGAAGGCTTATACAGCTTAAGGAGACACAAAAGCCATCCCAAGTATGGGATATGTGCAGGACACCCCCAGAATATGGTAAAATTAGAAAAAGCAAGTGAGAAGGAAAGAAAGGAGACTTAGAGGTAAAGCTTGGAAATATAAGCCATGAAAGTTTACTATAGGAATGATGAAATGCTAATTTAAAGTTGTTTTAACTAAAAGGTTCTTAAGTCTTCTTATTGATTCTTTTTTCTTGATTTTTGGATGTGGGAGAGAAAGATGAGGCAGCGACTAAGGCAATGAATTTTTGTTCAGTGTGAAAAGCTCAAGAAAGGGCTTGATGAATTAACTTAAGGATTAACAATAAAACAAAAAGCATGATTATTTCAATTAGAGAAATTACCCAGATTCATAAGTTTAGGTCATGAAACCAATTAGACAAATTTAAACATTGCAGATTATCATTAGTGTTTCAAACACATTTTGCTGAGCAAGAAGTTGTATTTAAGATAGTTGATGTTCCAGACATAGTTGGAGAGCAAGCACTTTTCCCTGAAGATGGGAGGAGTAAGTCCCTTGTAAGTGGGTTTTAACTTGCACCCAGGAAATCTGGGAACTGTTCCATGGAAAGGGGGTGACACAAATTTTTACATGTTCCCAATCACAATGTAAATCTTGTCTGGTAAGAAGAGCTTGTTGTTTTTTGCTTATCCAAAGAATAAATACTTCTAATGCATCAAGTTTGGTAAAAATATTATTATTGATATGAGTTTGTGTTAAAAGTTCATCAGAGACATTGGTCATAAATCGATTGACACATGAACAGTATGGACTGATTCTGTTAAGATGACTGCTGCAGTGGTGGCAGTGGCATCTGTGGTAATGTGTGAAATAATGAAAGCAATAAGTGTATTAATGAATTTGTTGACTTTAATTGTTATATTTCAATCTTTTACAATATGCATACATACATTCATGTGCTTACCAAACTGGGGAACTATAACTGGTTTGATTAAGGATCATCCTTTATAGTGTTAATGATTAATGAACTTGAAACTATAGATGCCAACATGCGAGCACTGTGTTAATCCCTGAGGAAGTGGTCAGCCTCCTTGGAAGGAACTCAGCACTCTCTGGAACGCACTTTATGTGTTCTTATTTGTTATAAATCATCCCTAATGTGTTTACAGTTTAGTTCTTATTATTTATCCTGAAATGAGAAAAGTGCTGACTACTAAGCCATAGGTTTGCTGATTAATATTTAGAACTACCATATAGAATAGTGTTGGGAATACTGCATACAGTAGTTGTGGGACCACTGCATACAGTAGTGGTGTTATTTACCTTGGTGAACTGATTGACCTCTGTGGCATCGATGTCCTATGTAAAGATGATTAGATCTAGAAAACATTTCTTCACCAAGGTGCTCCCAGGGGCCATCACCAATTATAATTCTGGTGACAGTGGCCAATGGGATGAGGATTGTAAATGAGAGAAAAGAATGAAGAAGAGATAATTGAGATGTCTCTAGTATAGGTGAGGTTTGCAGGTTGAGAATTAAACTTTCACTGATAGTATAAGTAATACTGAGATAAGATTTGAGGGCATAAGGTATGATAGGTGGATGAAAAACATAAATAAGGTAAATTAGACAGAAACAAAACTGTATGATTACTGGGTAGCCAGTCAATGCCCTCTTTGAGGGGGTCTGATGGAGGGATTCAGTTTCCTCCAGAGCAGTAGTGATATACAGTAGCTGAAGTTAATAGGATTTGTTTTAGTAAGAAGAAAAGAAGAAGGACATGTAGTACCTGTGAAAAAATGGATGGTATAACAGGCAAATATGCAAGGAGCTAATTTTCAGTGGAGGGTGCAAGAGAATACCTCAGTAGCCTTTTGGTCTAATTGGTCTAATTGTTTAAGACTTTCCTAAGTTACTCCCTGGGTTTGGATAATGTTATGGCATAGTTTTGTCCAAGAGTCCCTTTGTTCCTCTATCATCACCATCACCATCTGCGGTATTGGGTTGTCAGTTGGATTTCTCCATGCCATGGTGAGTATTCACCCTTCATGCTGGAATCCACAATGGTCTTGTTGGCAATATAAACACAAACATACCTTCTTTCCCATGTTAGTAAATCTACTGGGCCATGCCAACCTATCTTGTTATCATCCCCTGTTACAGGCTTGTAAAACACCTGAAGTTTCACCATAGACATGGCATAATGGAAATATTCAGCTGCTATGAAACCATCAGCACCTCAATTAAAAAAAAAAAGTATATAGAGCTCTTCCTATATTGTCCTTTGGACTGGATAGTCCTTGGTCCTTATCTCCCTTTTTTGTTTAGGAAGATGTTTTAGAGTGGAGTCACAGCATTCTATGATGGCTTGTCCTGTTGGATTCTAAGGTGTTCCTGAAATATGTCTAATCTACCATTGTTGAAAGAAAAGTGACAGCCATTTATAGGTATATCCTTGTCCATTATCAGTTTTAACAGTTTTTGGACATCCCATAGGATTCAATGCAATTGGCAGGTGAGAAATCACATGATGTTATGATTCTCCAGTAAATGGTGTGGCCACTATGAAATGAGAGAAGGTATCTATGGTAAAATGATGTACTTAAGGCTGCCAAAAGCAGGATAATGGGTGACATGTATTTGCCATATTTGGTATGCATTAAGGCCTGGGAGGGTTAGTGCCAAATAGACATGGTGATAGTGCATGTTTTTAGCAATCAGTGCAAGCATGCACAACTTGGCTAGCTTGCTCTGAAGAGAGGTGAAATTGTTTTTGTAGAGCTTTAACATTTTGATGGAAGAAGGTATGTGATAGCTGGGCTTGCTGAAAGGCCAAAGTGAGTCTAACCAAGGTATCTGCTCCTTGATTTCCTTCAGTTAAAGGTCCAGGCAATCCAGAATGAGACCAAATATGAGTGACAAACAGTGGACGTTGTCATACTGAGATCAATTTCTGCAGAGTTAAAAATAGAAAACATAGATTTTCATGTCAGTATTTTAATAAGAGCCTGCTTAATGTGCTTTAAAGTACATACTACATAAGTGGAGTCAGAAATGATATTGATGGGTTGCTGATCAAAATGCTGTAGGGCTATAATGGCTGCTGATAATTCAACCTTTTGAGTGGATAAAATTCCATCTGTGATCCCTGAGTGTCATTTTCCATTTTCATTCCAGGTAAAAGCCAACTTACTCATTTTATCTGAGTCATCAAGAAAAACAGTAAGGCAATTAGAAAGAGGGGTGGGAGAAACCATTTTTTTCTAGTTTTATAAACAGGGTAAGTATAGGCAGCTCTTGCAAAAGTTTAACCATAAGTTGTTGAAAGTTTAATTTATGTATAAAATCTGCCATTGCTATTTGAGTAGCAGTAAAATTATGATAAGCAAATTCAAAGTGTTCGGGAGAAATGGGGAAATGGATTACATGTGTGTCATTTTTGGTTAGTATTTATAATCTAATGCATCCTTTCATCAATAGCTGTACAATTCTTTCTAAATAGATAGAGAAGGTTTTACATCCTATATGTGTTAAAAAAAAAAAAAAAGAAGCCTTCTAACACTGCTAGATGAGGCACAAACAAGGCAATAACACCTGTTGGTGAGTGCTGTGTGTAGAGTAAAATAAGCCAGATCGGTTAAGACAGATCCCTGTGTTCTAATTGTCACAAATTGATTGCTACACTAACATGTTTTAATTTTTGTTGCTCCTTTAGATAAAGCTCTAGGGGAATCAAGCCTGGTATCACTTTTTAAAGTGTTAAATAAGTTGGTTAGTTGCCCTGTAGTGATTCCTAGGCTTTGATGCAACCATTTAATAGCGCCAAGCACATTTTGTAAGTTATTCAAAGTTGTTGCAGGTTGAATATTTAACTGAATTCTTTGGGGCTGAATGGTTTTTTGTGAAACCACAAAGCCTAAATATTGCCAGGAGTCAGTGAGTTGTATCTTTTCATGGGCAGTGCAAAGCAAATCAGTATATGGCTCTGTAGCTCCTTGTGAAATAGCTGCAAATGATTTTGGAACATGAGTGGTATCTGGCATTTTTGACCATATGTATTGGACAACTGAAAAAATTTGTTCAAAAGCTTTCTGAATATTTATATTAATTTGTTGTTGTAAATGAAGATCTGGACCTGATCCTGTTGCCATATCATATTCTATTTGCACCCCATTTTGGAGATTTTTTTAGCCAGGACAATGCAATGCTCATTAAATTCCATGATCTATAAACTGAATTGCACAGGGGTGACAATGGTATGGACTAGCTGTTGCCAATCCCATGGCATCATCATGTGACCAAGTCCTATATATCCCAGTAATCCAATGGTAAAAAGACTATGTAGTCCATTTTCCTTGATGCTACGATGTAATTCCCTATAGACTTCATATGGTTAAGTGTTGTAGCATCTTTGATTTTGTACTACTTCCACAGAAAAAGCCACCATTTCATTATCATGTTTTAAGGCCTCTTTCATGCATAACTGCATGACTGACTAGTAATTGTGGTGAAGGAGGAGGAGGCAGCTCCTCTGAGTTATCTCGGCACCCCCAGCTGCAAGAATAGGTTACAGTGGCAATGGTGGTAATGGTATGGAATAGGATCTGGTGGAATGGATGGAGTAGCCACATCTGTTTCCTATTTTGCTGATGGAATATATAGCAGAGTTAATGCCACATGAACAATGCTCAAGTTATAATAGCACTGAAAGATATTTTTTCATCTTATTTAAACTTATATTTCAAATTTTGTCCTACTTGTTCCCATAATTCTAAATCTAAGATTCCTTTTTTAGGAAACCAAGGACAGTACTTTTGAATTTTTTGTAACAGGGAGCAAAATTGACCCTTTGGGGTTGTGCAACCAGTTGCTTCTAAGAGTAGCTGTATTATTTTTACAAAAGTATCATGTTCTTTGGAAAATCTTGGGCCTATGATGACTTAGAAACCCCTCACTGTACTAGACATATTGGTAACTATCCCCAGCAGACACAGCTGTTCCCATACCTTGGGAAGATGAGTTTCAGTGTTTGCTGGATGAGTATATCCACTCCTTAATGTGCCGATTCATGCTGCTGATCTGGATCACGTCAGGGTCACCAATTGCCACAAGAGTGAAATGAAAACACTCTAAAATTTCATATTCTTTGTGGGAGGAAGCCCTATTTATTCAGTATCATTCAATATTGTAGCATTTTGGCAGTTTGATATAGTTATGAATTCCAAAAATATATATTGGATTGTGGTTGTAAACTGGTCTGTGCATCTGGGCATAAATTATAATTAGGGATTTGATTGGGCCATGTCAGGCGGGTGTTGAGCCTCACCCCTTGGTGGGTGGGGGATTCAAAGATAAAAGACATGGCAAAGGACAGATTTGGAGTTTTGAGATGGAGTTCTGATGCGGAGTCTTGAGCTGGCACCCCATGAATTAAGCATACAGAGGAGCTTGGTCATGAGGTAGGAGGAAGGAGAGAAGGCCCAGGGAAAAGAGATGAGCCATTTGCCTGACAGTTCACAGCTTGCCTTGTGGAGAGATGCAAAGGGTAGAGAGTCTCTTAGTCTACAGCTGACCTTGTGGAATAAACAGAGTTGCTGAGCCCTGAGAGAAATGGAATCCTGGGAAGAAAGAAACCAAAGAAGCTTGAACCCTGGCAAACATCAGCAGCTGTTTTGCTGCAACAAGCAAGTCTGGCAACAGACTTTGGTGAAGGAAGAAAGCTATGCTTTATGGTATGGTAACTGTAAGCTTTTATCCCAAATAAACACCCTCTATAAAACCAACCAATTTCTGGTATTTTGCATTAGCACCCCTTTGCCTGACTAATACAGAATTTGGTACCATGGAGTGGGGAAGACATTTTGCAATCACCTAAATGTTGAAATGGTTTAACAGACGGGTAAGGGGTATTTTTTGAGGAATTGTGAAATGCGTCATGGAAAAGGCCCAGAACACTTTGAAGAGACTGTTGATAGCAATACAGATACTAAAGAAACTTTTTATGATGCCTAAGGCGTAAATGATGAAACTATTATTGGAAACTGGAGAAAAGACAATCCATGTTTTAAATTTGCAGAGAATTTAGCAACATTAATTCCTGGTGTTATATGGAAGATGGAATTTAAAAATGGTGAACCTGAGAATTTAGCTGAAGAATATTCCAAAGTAAACTCTCAAGAATGTGGCTTGGCTTCTCCTTGCAGCTTATAGCAAAATGATAGATGAGAGAAATATGCTGATGACTGAACTCCTGGGCACAAAGAAAACAGAAACTGATTCTGGAAATTTCAGACCTCTGGAAATCAAGCTTCCAAACAATAGTGCCCCATTTGGGAACTTAATGAAACTTGGAACTTGTAATTTAGTATTGAAGATGCAGTTATCTCAAAAAGACTTGTGGAAAGTCTTACTGTCTGATGGCTTGGACCCCTGCTACTTGCATGCAAAACCAACAAGGCTCTTGAGAGCACTGTAAGAACAAAACAACTGTTCACTTGGAATAAAATATACATGGAAAGGAGACATTGAAGGAGAAACAGTTTTAAGAAAAAATTCTTGAGGCTGAGATCTGGAATTAAGACATTGCCTTGGGCCAAGAGAAGAACCCCACCCATGTGTACAGAGAGGGTGAGTATGCCCCAGCAGTTAAAGAGGGTGGATTTTCCTGCCAAAAGTTCTGGGAGAATTTTGCCACTCAATGGCAGAGAGAGGGTAGAGCACATTCCTTAAGGATTGGGGCATTTAAGGTTAGCATCCCATAGGTCTGAGAGAGGTGTGCCTGTCCTCCATGGATTTGGGAAGGCAAAGTGGTCAACTCATTACTCTGAAATGGTTGAACATGTATACCAAAAGTTAGGGAAGGCCAGATGGTCAACTCATTGCTCTGAGAGGGTTGAGCCTGTATACCAAAGGTTAGGGGGGATGTTGTCTTCACCTGGCTGTGCTAGGGGTGCTATAACTCTAACACAAAGATTGGGTTAGGTATGGCAATCACCCCAACACTCTTGGAGGATGAAGACTGGAGCTTGGTTGACACCCAGAAGATTGATGAAGGTGGAACCAAAAAATAGCCATTAGGAAGGCTGTGGAAACGGTGGATCTCCACAAGGCCTCAAGGAAAAGAGACCATTGTCTTAAGAATGCCTCTCAGACTTTGAAATTAAATAGAGGATGCCCTGCAGATTTACTGAAGTCTAAAGGATCCATGACTCATGTTTAAGCTCCCCATTTCTCCTTATGGTAATGAAAATGTTTATCCTTTGTCTTTACATTTGTGTATTAGAAGCAGTTAAATGATTTTGTAAGTTTCAGAGGTCTACAGCAGAAGGGACTTTGTCTCAACATGGACTGTACTTCTTTAAACTGATAATGATATGATCTTGTACTTGCATTGCTACTGATTTAAGGTTTTTTGAATATTGTACTGTATTTCTGGAATTCAGAGGGTGGAGTGTAGCAGTTGGGCAGTTTGATATAGTTATGAATTATAAAAATAGATATTGGATTATGTTTGTAAACAGGCCTGTTCATCTGGGCCGAATTAAGTTTTGATTGGGCCATGTCAATAGGGTGTTGAGCCTTGTCTCTTGGTGGGTGGACCTCAAAGATAAAAGACATGGCAAAGGAAAAAGTTGGAGTTTTTGATGTTGGAGTTCTGATGCTTAGATTTAATTCTGGAGCCCCAGGAAGGGTACATACAAAGGAGCTTGGCCATGGAGAAAGAAAGAAAGCCCCAGGAAGAGAAACAAGCTGTTTGCCTAATAGTCTACAGCTGGGATTGTGGAGTGAGGCAATGGCTAGTGATCCTCATAGCCTACATCTGACCTTGTAGGGATAGCAGAGGAGCTGAAGACAGAAACAAGCAAGCCCTGGGAAGAGAGGAACCCAAGAAACCTGAACCTTCACAGATGTTGGAAGGCATCTTGCTCCAACACATGGCGATAGAATTTGGTGAGGGAATTAATTTATGATTTATGGACTGGTAGCTGTGACCTTCTATCATAAATAAATACCCTTTATAAAGACCAACAGTATCCTGGTATTTTGTATCAGCACCCCTTTGGTTGACTAATACAAATATATATATATTCAACTATATAAGGAGGCGTGCCCAAGCAATTGACGTATGTGAAAGAACTCAGAAAGTTTTGTTCACAGGACACCATGAAGAGGCAGAAAGTCCCCACTGTTTTCAGCAGGAACTGATAACAGCAGCTTTTCCCCATGCAGCAGTAATTTGTTTGCACAACAAAGCAGGTTTATACTGTTTCAAGGATAATTTAACCAAAGTAATCTAACAGTTAACCGTGGTTTTAATTACTTTTAAAAATTGGTAAGTGTCACAGAAACAACCTCTCTGCCTAGGAATCAAGAGACAGATGCTTTAGCTAGTGTTCATCTGTTTTGCCCCACCTTCACTAAAGAAGCAGCTCTATGGCTGCAGATAAAGAGTGGCCATTAAGGGCTGCCAGAGGTGGTGCATAACAGATTAACATGAATTAAAGTAACACCAGTGCTATCTGCATCAGACCTAAATATTGCAAGGTTTTTCCTTTAGCATTCTTTAGACAAGTCAAGCCAACCTTCAGTCACCTTCATGTGAGAAGGCTAATGGTGGATTTTGCAGTGCTTCCCCCAGGCTCTGTGCATAGCCCAACTATCTCTCCTGACCTGGTGGCATAGGTTCTCGATGCATGGAAAAAAACCTGTGACTGCAATCCTATTGATGATATTATATTAACCAGTAATCTGATTTTCAGAATTAAAAGAAGCATCAGAAATAATGGTATCTTAAGAGCCTTGGATATGCAAATGATTGGGAAAACCTACAAAGTCCTGCTGTCTAACAAATTCTTAAATTCTGTTTAGTTGAGTAAAACAAAAACTGTACCGTCTATTGTAACTGATAAAGTACAATGTTTTCTCATATGAATAGAGTTTACAATATTGTTGGGGTAGTGAAAACCCTTCACCCTCATTTAGCTCATATATTAAATCCATTATATGTGTTAAAGAGAATAGGTTGTGTGTGGAAACAAGAACCACCCCCAACAGGCTGGATTTTAGAAAAAAAAAAAGAACAAATAGCGCAATAAACAAGTTTAAGCAGTAAGGGATGTGGTGAGCCTTAATTTACCCTGTAAATTTGATGTAGCCAGTAACAATATTGGCTTTGGTTGGGGTTTGTGGCAAAGGCAACATTGTAAAGAAGTATCCTTTGGGTTTTAGTCACAATTGTGAGAAGAGGTCAAAGTAAAACATAACCCCTTTAAAAATCAACTATGCTCAGAATACCACACCCTGTTGCAAGTGAGAGGCTTAACCCACTATTGTCC